>BQNB010060110.1:0-11534 GCA_026074375.1 Tanacetum coccineum | reverse complement strand
AAAACCCACTTCATAACCTTATTGGGCTTGAAAAAGCCCAATAACCCCACCCACATTCAATTGGGCCCAATACAAGCCCACACACCTTATTGGGCCCAATACAAGCCCAATACAAGCCCAAGCCCAACAAAAGCCCACAATCCTTTTTATAAAACATAAGGACCAAAAATGTAAATTTTAAAACTTTGTTTTATAATTAAAAATGAAAAAATAAAGAAAAGGGGCCAAAAATGCCAAGTTTTGAAAGTTGTTTTATTAAGAAAAATGGTTTAACCAAACACAAGGGCTGGTTTTGCAATTTACCCTAACCTCCCCTTTTTCTTTTAGTAAATAAACAGCAGGGACCAAATTTGCAATTTCCTTAAACCCCTTTTATTCTTTTAAGTTATAAAACGGAGGGACCAAAAGTGACACTTTCTAAACCTTGTTATAACTAGAATTCGGCTTAAACCAAATGAAAAGAGAGAAAGAATTGAGGGACTAAAGTTGCCTCTTCCCCAAACTTATCTTTTAAACCTGCTAACCACATACTGTACCCTCCCCGTACCCGCCAAAATCAAACCAGCCCTCTCCCATGGTTTTTCTTGCCATACCACCTCCCAAGTACCCTCACAGCTCACTCTCACCCTTTCCCACAACCCATTTCCCCTATAACCCCTTCCCACTTGGAAATCACACAACCCGAAGTCAACATCCATGGCTGAGATCATGAGAAGGCAAACAAAGGGCTAGGATTACCTTGGGACTGCCTTGTACTCTCACAACAAGCACAGCCCAAGAGGTAGAAGTCTTTGAAGACTTGTATAAAAGGAAAGAGAGCAAGCCGACTACAAACACACCATTTTTTTTATCTTGTTTTTACTTTTCTTAGTGTAAAATTTAATTAAGATTGCTTTAAAATTGTTATATTCAGCTTATTTAAAGTTTATATTGTAATACTTTCAGTTTAATAAAAGTTAAGAGTTTTCTTTGAAACATTGCATTTGCTAAAAATTTAAAGCTTCGTATTAACTCTTTAAACCTGTTTATCTTATGTAAGAGTGTGTTAAAATGTTAAAACATTACTTATAATCACATTGTTAGCCCTTCCCTTAACTAAAAATCAGTAAAAAAATCGTTTTTTATAAATTAAGGGAGTGTTTGGTTTAGACCCAAAATGGGTCATAATGGGTTTATCATGGGTTGGAACCACTCAGCCAACTTTGGCTGAGTGTGTAGGGGTAATCAAGCCACTTAAACCACCATTTTCAGTTTTAAAATAAGTTTTTAAGTGCCTTTCTATATTCTGTCAAATTTGGAATAAGTTAAATTGAGCTTAAGTGCTCAAGCTGCTTAGACAGCTTAAGCACACTTTGTTGTGCTTATTTGAGTTGTTTCTAGCCATTTACCAAGCCCTTGTTGCTGCCCTTTTACTTTGACAACATGAGTCAAAAAGTTAGTGTGCATAAATTTTGAAAGTACCCAACTTGTAGCCCCAAAATCAGCAGCTTTAATTAAGCCCTAAGCCCTCATCTTTTGAATATAAGCTCACTAGTCACCTCTTAAATTCTGTTTGTGGTTTATTTTGGCTAAAAAGTCCTTGAGAGCTTATTTGCATAAGCCCAAAAAGCCTTTCAGCTCACTGTTTGAGCTCCCCTGGTGCTAGACACCATTTTCAGCCCCTTATTTCTAGCTTATTTCATTTTAAGCATTAGGTTTTTATGGCTTTTTAGTATAACTTATAGGTAGGCCTCTTAGGATTAGCAGCTTAATTTAGTTAGTTAGCTTATTTAGTTAGCTTAAATTAGGCTCAAAGTAGCCCTTTTTCTGTTTTCTTTTAAGATTATCATTATAGCTTAAGTACTTTTCAGCTTATTTTAGGGCTTATTCTAGATAACTTAGCTTATTTTAGGACTCCCCTCTCCCTATTTATTTGTTTCCCATAATTATAGCTTATTTTGTTGGCTTAAATCCCAAAAAGCCAAGAAAAATAAGCTTATAAGCTTATTAAGTCTGCTGTCCCAAAAAGCTTATTTTTCTGGCTTATTCACTGAGATTTATACTAAGTGCTTATTATGAAAAATGTTCCCCTTAAGCTGATAAGTAAGTTTGCTTTTTTGAGTTTAGGCTAATAAGCACTTTGGACCCACCTTGCAATCGGGGTCCACTTTAGGGACTGTTTGTGTAATTTCTTCTTTTATAGTTATAATTGTTAGTTTCCTGTGGGTTATGTTTGCCTGTTACCCGTTTGCCCTTGCGTGTCTTTTCACTGTTAGTCCTTTTGTTTTTAACAACAGTTCACTTTAGTTAGTTTATTTAATTTAAATAATTAATTTAGGTTAAAATCTAAATTACCCTTAAGGGGCTGGCCTTGAGGTGGAAAAAAAGGCTTTCAACAGGAATGATCAATACTTGGGATCTCCTTGAGAAAGTGTTCATCTGGCAATATTGTTCACCTTATAAAACTACCAAGAAATTAGAAGAGATCCGCAATTTTAAACAAGAGATGTACGAGACATTGTATCAAGCTTGGGAAAGGTACAATGATCTGCTGTTTAAATGCCCGTAACACGATCTAAACAATCATCAGAAGGTTCGGATCTTCTACATGGGATTAGACATCTCTACTCGCAAACTGCTCGACTCTAGAGGGTTCATTACTTTGATGACACCAACTCAAGCCCTTAAATCAATACAAGTAATGGCAGATCATTCACATAATTGGTATGATGAAACAACCACTAAGAAAAAAATCAATGACAGCCCAGATAATATTAATGACATTCAAGAACGTTTCCAAGAGGCACATCTTAACAAGGAATGTCCTCTCAAAAAAGAGGACGAGGCAGTTGAGCAGAGTAAGTATATGAGATCCTTGGAGGAGACCATCAGCAAATTATTTAAAGAATCAATTAAAAAGCAGGCTGCGAATGATGAATGGATTAGGAAGACTATCAAAAACACGGAATCAAACATAAGGGCACTTAAAACTACGACAAAGAACCTGCAAGAAAAAGTTTATCAATTAACCGAAACTATCCTCACTAATAAAGGTGAAAAAAGAAAAACAATGGGTAAGGGAAACATGAAGGAGTCGGTTCCTCATGACTTACCACCTACACCGTTTCTAGGACATTTAAAGGGACAAATGGGTAGCCCTTACAAAACTCATGAAACTATTTTCATGATTGAAAATCCTGGGGAAATTCAAAAAATAAAGGCTTAAGAGGATGAAGGGGACATGGATGTCGGTTGGGACATTACAGTCAAGGATGTAGAAAGGCTTAAGTAATTTCTCACACCTACCATACATACTTTACCAAACCTTGAACCTGTAGTGCAACCATATATACCACTAGAACCAGTCCATGATAGGGAAAAAATTGTAAGGGAAAAGGAACAGGATTATGATATTCCTCTACATGATGGCATGATGCAACCTTTGACCCCTCAAACAGTTTACATCACACCGCCTGATGATGATTATCTAACACCAACTAGCCTTACTTGGGATAAGCAATTGAATGAATTCAAAAAGGAGTGTTCTGGTATTACCAGGGTTGCCAAAAAGGCAAAAGGTAATCCTTTTAATGATGTACATGAGCTCTCAGATATTAAGACATATGATTATGAGACCTTCATTCGGAAGTTACTACACCAAGCACTAGAACACAAAGTGGATTTGGCTACACCAAAAAAGTGTGACGATATACATATAGTCACACATGATTTTTTGAGTGTGTGTAACTAAAGGTCGTATGACCGCAGGGTACCTACGGTCACATTTTTGAGTTAGTGGCCGTATCAATTAAAAAACAGTGACAAAAACCTTAACATGTGTGACTAATTAGGTACAAATTTAGTTGGATTAATCAGTATTTGTGACCGTTAACACTGTATAGTCACACAAATCATGTTTTTTTATATTTAGTCACATACAATTAAGCATAAAGTGGCCAAAAGTGTTAATAAGTGTGACCATATGGTGTTTAAAGTGAAGTAAAAGTGTATTTTGTGTGACTATTGTTCATCCAATGGCCACATGAATTTTATGTTTGTGTGGCCTTTTGTAATATTTAGTCACACAAAGCATGTTTTTTGGGTATTTAGTCACATACAATTAAGCATAAAGTGGCCAAAAGTGTCAACAAATATTATCCGTATATTTGCCATAATATTACAGGTCAAACCATAAGAAAATAATTTATAGAATGTGCATAACAGATTAATTCAAATTAAACCTCACAAAATATCAATCAAACATTCAAATTACAAGTTCAAGATAACAAAATGTCTATGATGCTAATATTGGATATCCTACGATGCTTCACTTGTTCTTCTAACCGTCCTCTCTGTCACATTGTGGTAGTTATATAGCAGTTTTGTGCTTTTTTCCAGTAAATAACGCAACAAAATAAGTAAAGATTATGATTCTGGATAATCTCCATTCGCTTTAAAGATGGAATATTACCTTTATAGTACCCTCGCCACATATCCCGATAAGCGGACTCCAACCCAATAATGAATTTTGATCCATTGCATAGAGGAGAATTAGATATTAGGTTATGAAGATCCATTCTGAGGTTTAACAGCGCTGTAACATCGGATGCTAGTTGTATTGCCAACCGGATATACTCATCTTTGGTCTTGGCAACCATGTGTTCTAATCCTACAATATAGAGTAACGTAATTAGTTATTTATAAGTTTAAGAGCATAAATTGTTTTAAAGTATTAGAATGTAGCATCAAGACATCTTACCAACTGCACTTAAGAGACTAACACCAACATTATGTGCGTGCACATAACCACCTATGGTGACACATGGAACTCCCATATAAAGGGATTTGCATGTGGTTGTAGTTCCTGCATATGGAAAAGTATCCAAGCTATATACCAAGCAAATATTAAAATTAGAACAGATTGTAGAGAAAAGTACAAAATAAAGTGAACGACTGATGTGAAGACGATGGATTTACCTAATGTTCATAAGAGAATATGCTTGCATGTGGTCATGATTTAGTAGAATAAAAGGCAAAAGGTCAACACATAGTGATTCTAAACCCAACTGCTACAATGTAGAGAGAAACCTTTGTCTTACACTATCACAGCAGAAAGGCTTGCACTTCACAATGAGCCTAGAGTTTGGAACTACGTATAAAATTTTCGCCCAAGCTTGAAGCACTTTTGGTGTAATCTGATAGACAAAGATTTTCACATGTCAAGAAAAGCTCACTATTTCTCGATATAATTATGAAAGTACTGAAGGTGGTCATTTAGACACTAATACTTATAAATGGATTACCATGGGTCAGTGTTTTAACTTAAACTGGTCAAACAAAAAATGTAGCTATAAGGAAACAGGTCATGCAGGTTGAAAGTTGCCTAAAATCTAGATTAAATGTATACATCCCATTATCCCAAATTATATATCTAAAGATTCAGATAAATATAGCAACACTATTGTTTTTTGTTATTATATTTAACACCTTAATATTCAAAAAATAAAAAATGGGCAGCAATGATGTTTATTGGCCAGCCAAACCAGACCATCTCAGCGCATACTAAAATTGACATGTTTTAACTTAAGCCCATTGGCCCGAAACCCTTCATGTCTATCTTGCCACCTCTAGATATACATGTATGCTAAAATTTATACCTTTGCTAAATTGTTGAAGCTACCAAATGTAATAAAGCCATTAGAAAGGGCAGGTGCCGGCGATGCAGGGCGTGCCTCAGGAGACAGTGTATAACAAAGAAAGCAATCGGGGTACAGAACAAGCTCCTCGACATGCCTGTCAGTAAAACAATATCTCTATTAATATTATCCATATTAACAAAATCTTGTTATACAAGATCATAAGAAAATAAATGAAAACACTAAAGTTTGTACTTTTGCTTTGTATCAAGAGGGTCAGCCATGACATTAGTGATTTGATGGTCAATTGTAGGCAAACCAGTAGTATTTGGGTACCTAATTCAAGTCACCTATCAAAAAACGAAGCCAAAAAGTGTAAGCAACATGTTTTTAGTATTTGCTTCAACCACATCTTATTGATGTATTTCTTAGAGTTTTTTTGTTAAGATATAATTTAGTAGGTCACTAGTAATATAAATAGAGTAACACTTAACAAGAACACCCCTGGCCTATAGCTAAAAATTAACAATGTAGAGAAGAACGATTTTAAGATAATGATTAACAAAGTGAAACATATTAACATATTGCTTTTATGATGTTATTCATTACCAAAAGCATACCTGAAGAGGTACAGGATGGCAAGCCATCACTCCCAGCTTATTATTAGCCGTATGACTAGTAAGTTCCACCAAAATATCAAGTTTATCATCTCGAACAATGCTTGCAACCTTCTTCTCTTCAAGTCCATAGATATCTCTCCACATGCCACCTCTTTTCAAAACTCTGTCTCTGAACTTCATAGTTTTTGCATCAGCCTGCAAAACGTAAAGAAAGTGATTTTCCAGCAACCTTCTCATAAATAAAAATATTAGAAGCATATATGGCATGTAAAAGCAAACAACTACCTTAACAACTGCCGAGTAAACAACTACCTTGTAGTTTACATAGTCGTGATATATAAGAGGCGCTTCAATGAAATACGATACAAAGTGTGTAAAATAATTAGGAGAAATGTATCCAATAACAAGTGGTCTCTCTGGTTCTCTTGAATTGCCCCATGAAGTATATTGATAATATAATCTCATGAAGCGTAGTCCCCAGTCCCTGCAAGCACACAGTAGATTTAAAAAAAGAATACAAAAAGGCCTTAGTATCAGACAGCATGGCTAATGATGCAGAACAAAACAATTCCTGGTTTCATGTTATTTTAAGGAAAAAACCAACATATAATTCATAGGTTTCACTAGTAGAAATCCAAAGTAATCAGAATAATTCAAGAGAAAACTTGTATAAATTCACATATGTGGTAGTTAAAAGCACTCGTGAGCTTCAAATAACTTATCATCTGTTCCCTCATTAATGTAGTTCATTGCTAGTAAGCGGTTCTACAATAGATAATCATTATGCAGAAGTTATAACAATACCGAATGAAGCTTAACTATGAGATAAAGGAATCTCAAAAACTTCCCCAGAAAAGATATCAAATCTCAAATCATCTTTACTTATTAAGTTGATCTAAATGCAATCTACAAATCTCAAATCATCTTTACTTATTAGGTTGATCTAAGTGCACAAAACTGAGTCGGACATTTTGTCAAACACTTGGTCTACACTACGATAAAACATCGGATATAATAAACATACTTATAAAATTGTGGAAGTTGACAAGTACAATGTTTCACCGACATCTCGACAGCAAACAAAAAAGGGTAATTCCAAAAAAAGATTTTGTTAAAACAATATAAAAAATTGACCTATGAACACCTTAAATTGGTTTCCAAATTGAGCATATAACATAATATAGTACCTGATTAATATATTAATAGCCTTGAAATTCGAAGCAACGATGGTGATGGCAATGGCTTTGGTTCATAAGGATACGTTCGACGATGACTTGTGCAGTGGGTGGCGAAGATGAGCATCTACACCAGAAGATGGTTTGTACTTTGGTGATGGATGTGATTTTGATTTTGGACGAAAAGGGTAAGTGAGACTGAATAAAGTGAATGGGTTGGAGGGAACAAAAAGATGGGAGGGATCTAAAAGAGTAATTTTGATTTTAGGGAAAACTTAAGGCGGGACTAGGGTAAAAATGAATGAAATGTTTTTACATCTGTAAAGAATGTGTTGGAGGGAGCTTTTGATTTTGGGGAAAATTAAAGCGGGACCATATGTACTGGATTTTGGCTACACTTAAATAATGTGTGATAAAAAGTTTAGTGTGACCATATATGGCATTTGGTCACAGTGTTCAAGTGTGTGACATATATTTGTCACTATTTATATATATATATATCATGACTAATGCTTCAACCTTACTTTTCATTTGTCACGGGTTCCAAATTCATATGTGGCTAAATAATTAGTAAAAGATAGCAGTCACCCTTAAATCATTTATGACAAAACTTGACTGTATAATTTAGACACATAAAAAATTACTTCATGTGACCATATATGTCATTTGGTCAAAGTATTCAAGTGTGTGACATATATTTGTCACTATTTATATGTATATCGTAATTAATACTTCAAGTTTACTTGTATTTGTCATGCGTTCCAAATTCATATGTGGCTAAATAATCAGGAAAAAATTACCAGTTACTTTTAGCCACATAAATGTTCGAATGTGTGGCAATACAGTTCTAATGGCCATACGATCAAAATTTCATGTGTGACTAATTAGTAAATGTTGTCTATTTTGGTATGTTTAGCCACATAAATATGTGAATGTGTGGCCGTTCCATTTTGCCCATGTGTGACCAAATCCCAGATTTGTACTAGTGAAGTAAGCCAATCATCACATGAAACTGGTAAGACAAAAAGGGAAATGAAATATCATCAGCGGTATGGTTCTAATTTATCATTCCCCTACCCAGTAGCAAGTTTACACCCTTATGGTGTTCATTGCTACTCTCACTCACGCTTGATTTCAAGTGAGGGGAGGAACACCCTACTACTTGGAAAATAAGGGTGGAGTCAAGCTCGTGACTCAAACAAAAACAAGCGCTTCGTGGGAGGTACCCCATGCCTATCTTTTTATGTTTCATCTCTGCATATTAGTTGGTTTATTTGTTTCTAATTTTGTTTTGCAGGTTCCAGCATCTAGGAGGCATCGAGACCGTCTCGACCTATAATTATGTGGTAACAATGCTGATATAGCAGCAGTTACGGCGTAACATTTATGGTTATGCCGTAACCTTTTCAATTACAGTATAAACCCTCTCGTGGTTACGCCGTACACTGGTAAAACAAAACTTTTTAAATTATCACATGATTACGGCATAACCGTCGGGGTTACGCCGTAACCTCTTTCTGAATAACCTTAAAAATTAAGTTTTAAGCATTGCTAAACCTTGTACATCTAAATGAACTTTGTAGGTGTGTTATCTGGAAACCCTTACGAGACTTTACTCATCCACTTGGGTCACCAAGTGGTTTAAAAGGCTTGTTGCATATGCTAAATGCAACTGTGATTCCTACGAAAGTGAGTTAGGTTTGTATTTCTTGTATATTTCTCTTTGAGTGATTTTATGCTATTAGTTTGTTCTAGTGATCACAGGGGAAAATGAGCTTGCTCAAGATGGAGATTTTTTTTAAAAACTTTACTTCGTCGGCTTGTTACATTCAGAAGCAAAGCTTAAGGGAGTTTCTTGTCCTAATTATACCCTTCCTGTTTATTTCATTTTTGTAATGTACAATAGGGACATTGTACAAAACAAGTATGGGGATGGGAGTAGAATTAGCACTTGACCTATTCTTGCCTTCGATTTTCTAGTTTTCTTTAAAAAATGGTGCCGATTTTAAAATTTTTGACATGTTTTTCCTACTAAACTAAAATTAATCTTTGTCGAATGCACATTACCCTTTATTATTACTTAGTGAGGTTTAATCCTAATGTTCCGTTTCATCTCATTATACAAAAATCCACCAAAATATTATGTGTGCCGGTAGTATTGTAGACTTTAGAACTTGGCATGTACATCATTTTGAGACCTAATTTATTAGCAGGAATAGATGGTTCGAGAAGGCAACATTTAGGAATTCACCCAACTAAGCATTTTTGTGTGTGTTTATCGACTTGTTACACTGACTTGTCGACCTCCCGTGTTAGAACCATTTTGTTGCACTCATCAATAGTGCAAGATACCCCTAGATCACCCTTGTTTAGCCAATCTATGTTTTCACCCATCGTCATATGTTTCGTTACACCATTTTGCCTTAGCCAATCCTGTAGTCTATATTTATCCTTGTGTTGAAATTCCTAGCTACCTAATTCCATGGTTTAGGAAAATGGTTCGAAGATTGGCACATTCATTGTTGACATATTATTTTAATCATAGAAGACCCCCAATATTGTCACTTTTGATACTGTTTATCTCAAGTGGGGGATATGTTATTTATGTCCAGGAGTATTGTATAAATAAATAAAAAGTGGTGCAACTATAAGCCACCTAATGTGATAACTCCTTAGGTTGGTTACGTATTTTAAAACCAACTAAGTAGAAAGGTGGTGCAATTATAAACCACATAGTGATTTTGAGGATGGTGCAACTATAAGCCATCCGATGTTATGAAGAATGGGTTAGCACGCTCCGTAAGATCTAATTATTAGCTAACCCATTATGATGATATGATCAAGTTTTCGCACTTGAAGACTTGAACTATGGATGAACAGTAGCCTGTTATGAATAACTTAGATTGTATATGACTATTTGTATTGTGTTTTTATCCTAACACCAATTAAATGTGTATCCCATGTCTATCCTAACCATTATATCACCAAATAAACCTGTGTTATGTCACCCATGTTGCCGTTAAGAATTAATTAGACCTTAACTCTAACTGGTGCAGATTTGTGTACTCTCCAAGCTTATGATGGAATACATACTATGACTGTACCGATGCGATCACCCCGAAAATGAACACTTAGACTAGTTGAGAGTCGAGTGATTTTGATCCGCTTTTCGTGAGGTGTTCGGCTTTGATGTTTCTAGCATAAGTCTTTTATAGATTCATTTCTTTAAGTTAAATAAGAGAAATCTTTTTATAAACAATTCTAACACGTCTACTTGTGGGAAAACAGAAGTCAAGTAGGGGGATATTTGATAACATCAATTATTTGATACTTTTTAGTGTCATTTTACTCCCTAAATTACTTGCAAATGTTTCATTAATACTTGAATTCGAGATATTTTCTATTATTTTGTAGTTTTCAGGTAAAATGCAGGTAATTGATAAGAAACATGGGAAGTGGACATAAATAGCATGGAATTACAAATTCTTAGAGACTTTACGCCATAACCACCTCGAAAGGTTACGCCGTAACCTATTTCAAGTAAGACACATCATCAAAGGCTTCTTTATGACGTAACTCCACATAGGTTTTACACCGTAACAGTTAATTATGGAAGATATTGCAGCTAAGTCATCATTACGGCATAACATTGAAATTGGCTACGCCGTAAACTTATTATTGCCTATGATATAGAAAGTCTAGTCACCATTACGGTGTTGATGTGTTGTCATTGTTTGTATATTTTTATGATTCAAGTTTTAAATTTATATTTTGCCGACTTAACCAAAAACAACACTTTATCAGGCAGTGTACCTGGTCGGTGGTAGATTCATGGTAAGTAGGGTGTCGAACACTTGAAGCTAGGTTAAATCTCTTAAACTATTAATATTTTGGTTTACTAATCTAAGCTAATTTTAATCTAAGTCAAACCTATGATAATCCTATGTTAGTTCTAATCCTAATTCTAACAGGTAAAATGGGTTTTCAGCCTGAAAGACTGGCACGGGTTTGGTGGTGACTACAATCAATTCAAGACACAATAACCCACGCAAGCAAATTAACAGAAGATAAAAGAGCGGTCAAGCCTTATAATAGAAAACTATATTATCCATCGTTAATCTGAT
>BQNB010060109.1:0-28052 GCA_026074375.1 Tanacetum coccineum | reverse complement strand
GTTATTATGAAGATGGTGCAACATGAAGCTTTTGCGTGTCATTTTAGAGAAGGAAATGTAGTTTTGCGAGAATCGCATCAACCTCATACCCGTGGTCAACTATACTGTCTATGTCCTTTATCAAAGGTGAACAATTACATGTTTTTTATGTGTGTGATACATAAATAATTTGCTTAGTTGTTAAAAATTATTTTCTTTACTCTTTAACAGCCTCGGAAAAACAAATTTGGATGTAAATTTTTGTTATAGAAAGAGGAACGATTATGTCTACTGGCCACTTCTCCTGGAGCTTCAACGACTCCCAAGTTATTCTACAGGACCTTCAACAACTCTAAGTTAATCTTCAGAACCTTTTAACACCTCCAAGTGATTCTTTAGGTACTTCTAGAAATGCACAGTGCTTAAATTACAAGCTTTTGATTGGAAAGATAAAGGAACTCGAGGCAACATTAGAAATGTATTTGCATCCCGAATACAACATACTTGATTCAACTGCACTACTTCACGAGCTTTATAATGACATGGGAAAATTTGGTTTGGAATAATTTGCCATATAGCCATATTAACTTAGCATTTGGAATGTAATTCGTATGCTTCAATGTTTAAACTTTTATCGATTTGTAATGTAATTCGTATGCTTTAGTGTTTAAAATTTTATCGATTTGTAATGTAATTTGTATGCTTTAATGTTTGAACAAAACTTGATCTGTAATGTAATTCGTATGTATTACTTCTTTGTTGGTTTAAGTCTGCGCAACGTACGTAGTGCAAAAACATTATACGAATTTAGCGTGAATTTGAAAGCGTAACAAAACTTAATAGTAGTTTTGAAAGCTTACAAACCACCTGGAAAGTTCGGAAATGACAAGTGGTTTATGGTTTAACACCGTTCGGTTTGACGATATAGCAGTTATTTTGGTTATTTTATATTGGCATAACTATATGGGGTAAAACCAATGGGATATACTCACGGGTATATTGTTAATCAAACGCTAATCACATGAGTTAAAAATGGTCAAATTTGGTCAAATGTTTCCCCGACGACATGCCATCAGGGAAACAAAATGGCATGTCACTCCTAATTGTCATTAACGCTAATCAGACTAGTAAAAATGGACAAACTTGGTCAATTAGTTTTCCCCGAGGATAAGTCGTCGAGGAAATCTAAGCAGAAAACACCCCGCCAAAGTTTTAACTAAAATATTGGTTCAAGGTTGTAGTCAAACTAGAAAAAAAGTTCCCCGATGACATGTCGTCGGGGAAACTTTTAGATAAGTTTGACCAAAAAGTATACCCAAATGTGTTCTCGGTCACACTATTTTTTGTCGTTTAGCGGGGTTTCCCCGACGACATTGGGCGCCGGGGAAACCCTTGTCGTCCGTTCCTGTTTTTGTTGTAGTGACTATTGGTAGCATCATATCATGTACGTTGGATATTATAAGAAGGCTATAAAATTTTAACTAAATATTGATTAACTTTTTAGGGTGGTTTGAGATCAAAACAAGCTCTATTCCGGTATCTCCGTATAATCCATGTGGTCATGTACGGGCCTACATAGGAGCCACCTGATGGAAATTTAGTTTAACTGAGAGTTGAGGTCGTACTTAGAAATGGGTTTGCAGGTACGTTGTACACCCATTAATTTACTTAATCTCCCTGACTCAAATAGTGGTCTTGTAAAAATTAAGTAGCTGATGAGTTCAATGAGTTATACTCGTTTGTAGACTCTGCATGATTGCCCTAAGCGCCCTGTAGTTCCGCCACAAACCAAACACACCTTTTCTTAGACTTGTGTTTTAACACCAGGACCAACTTGCTTGAACTTCATGAGTTTGTATAGCATTTACATCAAGCTTCTCAATGTTAGTAGTACTCGCATTATCCATTTTTCTTTAACCTTTATAAAAACTTTACAAAGTTGTATTTACCCAATTTACCAACAAGTCTCACAAGACGTGTGTCATATACCCGTTGTTGCTAAGCATCTTTCTTGCAAATCGAATTAAGTAGAAGAACTCAAAACATTTGATCTTGAACAAGCAAACCTGATCGTTAACTTGAAACTTAAGCGAACCACGATCAAAACTCAAACCTTAAGAAAACCCGCAACAACAAATCCTTTGCTTTAATCTTGGTAACCCGGAGATGTTTTAGTTAACACTAAACCAATAAATTTTGAGTTTTAAATCCCAAAAAACTAAAGTACCCTTGTAACCTTGGTACCTCTTATATTTTACATTATCTACTTTTATTTCATTCATTAAATTGTGTCAAGAAAAATTCTTACACAAAGTAGAAAGCAACACATTATTTACTTATAAATATTAATATCATTCTAACAACTTTACCCAACAAATCCTAGTTGGAATATTTTCAAAGTTGATTACTCGAAACTTTCTATTAGTCATGATAGTAGACATGAAAAGAATATGCAAAATAAGATGGATCAACATTATCGCGAAGAACCAAATAAGTGTGAAATATGCCGCCAAAGCGGACATGACCGGAGGAATTTTTGAACATTCTAAGCTAGAGACGTTGCATGTAATTTCTTTGTTAATGAATGTAATGATTTACTGTTTTATTGTAATATTAGTTTTATGTGGTGTGTTTAAAAGATAAAGTAATTTTCATCAAGAAATAAATGAATGAGAATAAAATATAAATGGGAAGAAAAAGAAACAATTTGTCACACAAAGGTGGAGAGAGAGTATAGTATTCTTACTTTTTTATTTTGTTTTCTATACTTTTAGAGAAGAAGCATACGTTGATAACACAATCTAAGAATAAACACATGCTTTACCCAATTTTCAAAAGCCATCATAGTGTGAGAAAAAACTCAAAACACCTTTTATAGTTGTTAATACCTTGCTGCCTTTGCAGTAATACTCACATGGGCAAAGAGAAAACCCATAACCCTTGTTATGCTTCTTTTGTTTAATTGTTAACTGCAACTTTAGAAAAACAAAACCAAACTTATTTTCTTCTTCGATGCAATTTTTTCTAGCAATAAATAGTCTGAAACCACAACACCACGGTTCTGATACCACTTGTTTGAGATTCTTAAAAGCAAGCCCAAATATCAGAACACAAAATCTAGAGCTCCACACATCAAGTACTATCCTACAACACTAAATGTGAAACCCGTGTTAGAAAGGTAAATATGTGATCAAGCATTTCGCGATCGAAGTTCAGGTATGTTGTCGTAATCGTCCAACAAGTTGTATTAGAACTACGTCGTTGTGGTTTTGGAATATTGATTGCTAGATGTGAGTTCATCGAAGAAGTAAAAAATTTCATTTTTGTTTTCTTTAAAGTTGCGGTTAATGATCTGGGTTTTTCAAAACACACATGACATATATACTAAAAATTTACAAAGTTGACAAAGGTAAATTTTAGGGATTTTTCTAAAAGGTTAAAGCCTTGGTTTAAAGTTTGACTAATGAAATATTATGGTTTTCGATTCACTAACTATGTTATTGAAACTCAAAACTTTTTTATATAACCCCCCGCCCAACTCTGGCGATTTTGGCGACAAAATAAACAAACCCTAATCATTTTTAATCCCTCTTGTTCTTAATTCACTTCCTAAGTCTCGTATTTGTTTATGTTTACGATCAATCCTTGTGTTCGATCTTGCCAAGGTCATATTCGAATTTCGTCAAGTAATTTTAAAGCTATGGTTTCTGTGATTAGGATTTTGTTTCAATCGTTATCTAGGTTTTCGATTCACTAAATTCAATAGCTTCTCTATTGCTGGATCGATTACCTTGAATTGGTGCGAACTGTTCTAAACCCTTTTAGGGTTTCGTTTTTCTCTTTAAATATTGTTGGTTACGCTAATATACCATCCTGGTTTGCTATTGTGAATAGTTAAGGTATAATATGTCTTACTTTGTTGTTTGATCTTGGTCGTAAAGTCGGATTGCTACTTGTTGCTTAGTCAGTTTGTGTTTATGTGTCTGGTTGGTGCATTGTGCATGATAGGCGTTGTTTGAGCATGGAGAGAGGGTTTTTAAGTTTGGGTGGGATGTAACACCCCAAAACCGGTTATAAGTATTTAATTACGAAAATGCCATTGGAATAGTTTGACTATGGCTTTTATTAGATTGAAAGACGTTACGTGATTGGCTAGTCAACCCGATAGTCAAACTATAAGTATAAATAATATGTAAATGGGTTTAGAAAGTTAATGTGTCACAATTATAAAAGAATAAATATAAGGGATTAAAATTGTTTAGTAATAAATAAGCTACATATGTTAATGTGGTCAAATTAGAAGAAAAGAGACTTGAGGGACCATAGTTGCCAAAAGGGCAAACTTCCACCCAACAAATATCTGGACACTTCCATAATTATCCAAAATGTTCCAGGATGTTGTGGTGTTTTGTGTGAGTCGGCTTAGAACAAAAAAGGGAGGGAAACATGGAGCTATGATCAATTATAAATGAAGAATCAAGGAGGTTTTGTAGGTTTATGCACCTAGCTAAAGTCCCTAAGAAGTAAGTAATCCCAATCTTGAAGTAATTAAATAATTAAGGGTTAGGGTTCATGAGACCAAATTGGGGGTTTTGGGTAAAAGGTGTTCATAAGTAATCTAATGAGATTATTATAATTATGAGATAAGTATTATTGAGTTAAATTGGTAATTGTGGGTTTTCATCATATGATCAAGATATGATCATATGATGATTAAGGAATGGAATTTGAGTATGATTAATGGGTTGTGTAAACCCTTGATAATGATATTATATCTATATGTTGACATGTAATTGTAATGATAATTGAGTAGGAATCAAGGATTGATGGTGATGGCTTTCTTGCTATTTCTAGCTTGGATTCAAGGTAAGTAATTAACTTACAAGAAGTTATATTAAGTTTATCATATTTGTGTTATGCATTATGTACTAGGGCTTTAAGAAGATTAAGACTAGTGTGCTTGATTAAGAGAGGAGACTAGTGATGATCTAGCTAATTTAGTAAATCCTTGTGGATGTGTCCTTCATGATATGTGTTCTTGTGATGAAGATGATTATTAATGTTGTAAAGTAGAAAGGTATGTAATTTTATATGTTTATGAATGATTGTTGTGTTAAGAGTTGTGATATGAATGTGTTAAATGAAATATAATGACTTGTATGTCTATTACTTACTAAGCGTAATTCTTACGGTTTAGATGTCTAACGTTTTATAGGTTCTTTCAAGAAGGTAAAGCAATGGATTAAAGGCTAAGATGCGAATGTAAGGAGTATGAGTAACTAATTGTACTTAGGAGCATAGAATAGACGTTGAGTTTCATCACGTTGAACCCCTAAAGTGTTATGGATGGTTTTTAAGTGTCAAACGTCAAGTGGTAATGTCTTTTATATTGGTCTTATAAAGTAATGAAGGTATTTGAGTCAATGGTTTTGATTGTATACTAAAGTGTATGGAAATGGGTCAAAACGGGGTGTTTGGTAACCCTCGTAGAGTATGTGTTCATGGGTCATTTAGACCATAAATTCTTATGAATATGATGTTTTATGTATGTTAATGAGTTCTGGAAGGTCTTATAATGTTTCGGATTGATGTAATTGAGTTTTGAATAGAAATGGGTCTCTTGGTGGGTAAAATAAGCTTTTGTATTGGCGTATCTTTTGTTTACGCCGTAACAGACAGGGTGAATAGAGTTTACGACGTAACCATAAAGGTTACGGCGTAACCTCATGTCAGATAAGGTTTTTGTCAAAAAAATTTCGTCGTAAAATGCAAACCGTAAAGAGTTAGAATGAGTTCTTTATATCGTTGGAAAGCTTATGAAGTCTATTTTATGATAATGAAACTTTCAAGAGTCTAATTTTAATGCATTTTAAAAAATTTATAAAGGAATGACATAAGGTCAAACGTTTCCTCAAAAGTTTTTCATTTTGGGTCAAATTTTGAGTATCAAAAAATGGGCGTTTCAACTTGGTATCAGAGCTTCGGTCGAAGAGAAGTAGGTTTCCACTATAGGTTTCCTAAACTTAGACCACTAGTAGATGCGTATGCCGTAAGTTTAAGTAACGAAGAATGTAAATGCCTTAGTAAAAGGTAATTAAGTGTTTGCGGAAAATAGAATGAGGATGCTTAGACATATTAATAATTATGTGATGTGTTGTAGTCATTGGTTATATGACTGTAATTTTGATTAAAATGTTAAGCGCTTATTAGAAAAGTTAAAATTGAAGATGTTGATGTAATTATGTGATGTAAGTATATGAAAGCTATTATATGTCTAAATGTTATACGAATGTGAGATCTATGCTATATTAATTATATGTATAAGTAATGTAAGATGTATATGATGATATGAGTTAAAAAGTGCTTGATGCTAAGATAAATGCATAGTATTGCATTTTAATAAGTGATAATGAAAGTATGTAAGTATGAGCTAGGTAATGTGAAGATGCTTGAATTATGAAAAAAGTCATTTAATGAAGAAGTATTGTATTGAGTATAAGTGCTTATATGAATTACTAATAAAAGTTAAAGTATGATGAGTCGTGTAATGTAAAGTACATGATAAAGTATTATGTAATGGTATGATATGATTAAGTATGAGACGTATAAGAATGAATAAAGAATGAAATCAACCGGTAATATATGAAAGAAGTGTATGATAAGTAAAATGAATAAATGAGTATACCTTAAAGTAAACTAAATGAATGAATGGTAAAGAATGAGGCTATTATACATGAAAAGTTTAATGGAAAAAAAGAAAGTATTGGTATAGAATTAACTATGATGTCAAAGTGGAGTTGGCGAGAGAAAGATAAATGAAATGTGAAAACGTATATGTAATATTGAGAATGACAAGAGTCATTGAATCTCGCGTAAGAAAATGAAAGAAGATAAAATGTGAAGTAAAATGACTTAAAGCAATGAAAGTATAAATAAAGAGAATATGATTAGAAAGGTATATAGATGACGAAAAGAGTAAAAAATGATAAATTTAAATTTAGCTTGGATCCAAGGATTAATGTGATGGTATCCTTCGGGATAGCCTAATGTGATGGTATCTTTCAGGATAGCCTAAGAATGTTAATGATACCACAAGGGTATCAATAACGGGCGAATTCCTACGGGAAGAAATCCAAGTTTCCTTCGGGAAAAAGATAAGGAAATTAGATCCAAGACTACAAAAGGCGATATTAAAAATGAATGCATAATTGAAAGGAGATAAACGAAATATAATGAAGACTTAAGTAAGTTTGAGTGTTATGTCGGAAGTGTATGAGTAGGATGGTTTATAATATCATTATTTAAATGGATTGGGACGCCTCTTCATTTAAATAAAGAAATTGTGAATCACCGAACCATAAGATTATATTTCTTTATTTGCATTGATTGGGATGCTTCTCTATGTAAATGGGTATAGATAAGTGGGCTTATATGTTCTCGGCATAACATAATAGGAATTAAGGAAGTAGAAAATGAGATTCTAAAAGTAGTTAGATATCATAGGAAATAAGATAAGCAAAATAAGAAGTTGAGTGCGACTTTTAGTAGAGACTTTAGAGAGAAAGTTAAGTTTAGACGTTAAGAGTATAAGATTAAGAAAGAAAAGTTGAATTGATGTTATAATATGCTTTATGGCGTAGTGTAATGATTATGGCGATCACTAGGTATTATAGCACTCTAATGTAAATGTGGAAGGTATAAAATGAAGTATTGAATTATTCCAAGTGACTAATAATCCTTGATGAAAATTAACTAAAAAGAAGTAACAAAAGCAAAGTGAGATAATGGAAGCGATGAAAGGAATGTAAGATAACTGCGATAGATAAGAAAGAATTAACCAATGTTAATGTATGATAAGTCAAGATAATGCAAATTTCTCAAGTGACATGTAGTACTTGATGAAAATGTAGAAAAGAAATGAATGGGAACGTGATGATATAGATAAAAAGTTACTAAAATGATAGAATCGGAAATGGTAAATGTCGCCTATACGACGCTTGTCATTAGAAAAGAATGTAAGTAGGATGGACAAAGGAGAAGGATGAATTAGAATGAACAAGGATAATTAGAGTATGAGAGAATGGCTAGAGTATGCAAAAACACGTAGGTTGATGGCAACTAGGTATTTTATGTTTGAGAATGTTAGATGTAACGTTATTGTCGAGGTCAATGCACAAGTTTTGGTTCTATTAAAACGAAGAGATTTCGGGGATGAAATATATAAATAAGGGGGATAGATTTGTAACACCCCAAAACTGGTTTATAAGTATTTAATTACGAAAATGCCATTAAAATAGTTTGACTATGGCTTTTATTAGATTGAAAGACGTTACGTGATTGACTAGTCTATACGATGTTCAACCATAATGTCAACATAATATTATGGTAAATGGTTTATATAAACTATAATGTGCCACAAATATGGAAAGATACTAGGACTTAAGGGACCAAGTTATCAAATAGAAAACGAGTTACATGAGATGAAGTGGCCAATTATGAAATAATATGACTTAAGGGACCATTCCTGCCAATATGTCAATCTAGCACCTAATTTAAGTTAGAAGAATTCACTAGAGTCTCCCAATAACTCATTGGTATGTGATGTGGGACGAACCAAGAAAAAGAAGAGAAAAGACAAAGATTTTCTAGAGAGCAATTAAATGGTGATTAATGGTTTAATTTAATAGTTAATCTTTAGAAATGATCCTCCAAGTAAGTAATCCCATATCTTGAGTCTAATTAGTGAATTAAGAATAGGGTTCTTGTAACCCAAATTGGGGGTTTGGTATTATTGTTTCTAAAAAATAATAATGTGTTCATTGATATCTAGGTTAAGGTTAATTTATAATTTTAGTGAAATTGGTAAATAAATGTTTCATCATATGATCAAAGTATGATCATATGATGTTAAGTAATGATGAAGAGTGTATGAATGGGTCATATAATCCCTTACAATCTATTATTTTGTAATATTGAATGGTTAATGGTTATGGTTTAAGAAGCAGGATGATGACGGCCTTATTGAGAGTAGCTTGGAATGAGGTAAGTAACTTGGATTATAACATGTGTTATATATATGTATTATCATGTTTATGTTGTTATTGAATGTATTAAGAGTATAGGAACCTTGATTAGATTGGACATAAGTTAGAGGTTTGGTGATTAGATATATAGGTGTTAGTCTAATAGCACTAGACTAACTAAGGTATGTACTTTGTGTTGTATTAAGGATGTATGATTAACTAATTAAAGATGTATTGTATTAAAGATGTATTGTATTAAAGATGTTAGTCTAATAGCACTAGACTAACTAAGGTATGTACTTTATGTTGTATTAAGGATGTATGATTAGTATGAATCATTGTTATGTTATGGTTAGAATGTATGTGATAGTTTCTATGGTGCTAATGAATGTTATGCGAGTTTGGATAGACTATTCATCATATGGACTAAGTTCGGATGTTATGTTGATATAAGAGTTGTGATATGAATGTGTTAAATGAAATATAATGACTTGTATGTTTATTACTTACTAAGCGTAATGCTTACGGTTTAGATGTCTAACGTTTTGTAGGTTCTTTCAAGAAGGTAAAGCAATGGATTAAAGGCTAAGATGCGGATGTAAGGAGTATGAGTAATTAATTGTACTTAGGAGCATAGAATAGACGTCGAGTTCCATCACGTTGAACCCCCAAAGTGTTATGGATGGTTTTTAAGTGTCAAACGTCAAGTGGTAATATTTTTTGTATTGGTCTTATAAAGTAATTAAGGTATTTGAGTCAATGGTTTTGATTGTATACTTAAGTGTATGAAAATGGGTCAAAACGGGGTGTTTGGTAACCCTTATAGAGTATGTGTTCATGGGTCATTTAGACCATAAATTCTTATGAATATGATGTTTTATGTGTGTTAATGAGTTCTGGAAGGTCTTATAATGTTTTGGAACGATGTAATTGAGTTTTGAATAGAAAGGGGTCTCTTAGGGGTAAAATAACCTTTTGTAGTGGCGTAATCTTTTGTTTACGCCGTAACAGAAAGGGTGAATAGAGTTTAAGGCGTAACCATAAAGGTTACGGTGTAACCTCATGTCAGATAAGGTTTTTGTGAATTTTGTTTTCGTCGTAAAATGCAAACCGTAAGAAGTTAGAATGAGTTCTTTATATCGTTGGAAAGCTTATGGAGTCTATTTTATGATAATGAAACTTTAAAGGGTCTAATTGTAATGTATTTTAAAAATTATATAAAGGAATGACACAAGGTCAATCCCGGTCAAAGGTTTCCTTAAAAGTTTTCGATTTTGGGTCAAATTTCAAGTATGAAAAGGGGCGTTTCATGGGAGAGGGAGAGGCGTAAAGGAAAAATATAAACATGGTACGACTGATGTAAACATTCATGTTACAGAGGTTAGTAGTTCGAATGAAGCTGCTACTATAGGTATGAATTATATGGTTTATGTGAATGAAGCTAGACAAGCGACTATGAATGTCGCTGAGTCTGGTAATGGTAACGTGAAGGTTCATGTGGATGCGACTTGTAATCTTAACGTTGTGTAGCCTGCACCAGTTGTGGGTAACGAAGGTATCAAAGGCTCTATTTTGATATAATATATAAGGGGCTTGTATCGTTTGCTAAGATGGTTATTGGTGAACCGAGTAGGAATTTTGATAACTTTTGCACCTTGGTGACCCTGACGGGTAATGGGGCTGATGTGGTTGTCTCTAAGGAGTCTTTTCGAGCTATTAGCGAACGGTTTGCTAATTCAGTGTATGGCTTATTTTTTAGAAAATGTGTGGCTTATCCCGTTGTTGAATACTATGTCAAAAACACTTGGATTAAATATGGACTTGTCAAATCAATGAAGAATTGGTCCTTGGTTCATTCATAACACTCCACTAATTCTAAAAAAATGGACCCCGGATGCGAATTTACTAAAAGTGGACGTGGGTAATGTTTTGGTTTCGGTAACGCTTCATGATGTTCCTTTTACGGTTTTTAGCGAGGATGGATTAAGTGTTATCGCAACTAAACTTGGTACGCCTTTGATGCTTGACTCTTATACATCTGATATGTGCATGGATTCATGTGGTAGGTCAAGTTATGTGAGAGTCATGATTGAGCTTCGAGCTGATGTGGAGTTAAAAGATATTATTGATGTGGCTATACCAAAAATTGTTGGTGAGGGTTTTTTATGCGTGCTATTCGTATTGAGTATGAGTGGAAACCTTCTAGGTGTTCAAGTTGCAAGGTCTTTGGTCATTTCCTAGACGATTGGCCTAAGAAATATCATCTCGGTGTGTTAAAGAATATGAAGAATCCTAGACAAGCTGTTAGAGAAATTCAGGTTGGTCCGAAGTTGGGGTTTAATCCGAAGAAACAAGTTTATCAACCTGACTGCAAAAAGAATGGTGCGAGTGCAAGTGGGAAAAAAGGAAACTAGAATTACTAAACAAGAGGTACGTAACTCGAACACATTTGATGCGCTTAATTCAGTTGAGAGTGATGATGATCTGGTTACGAATAGGAGGGATTTAGAGGTGCTTGTGAAAGGGGCCAATTTTGATGTGGTTTCCTTTACTCATGGGACTCCATCTGTGGCATTTGGTAGTCAGAATACTACCCCTCTAGCAAAAAAGATTTATTACCTTGAAAGACAACTATGGATGATAATGGGAAGCCGATTAATAAGCTTGATTCTTCGGTTAATGTGAATGGTGATAGTGAAGTGGAAGAGGTGTTGAATGAAACTGCAGGCTTTATGGCATCAACGAGTTTAAAAATGGTAGTGGTGTGCAATGTAAGAGCATGTATGAACAATAGGGGAGTGGAATTGGATATGGTATCAAGAGCTTGTTGGAAAAATGGAAGGAAACAATAGTGGATGATGGTTACGACCCATATAATGATGATATGTATGATGATCATGATATTTTTTAAAACCTACTGGCTATTTGTGATGAGTGGGATATCAAGGTCTGTGGTCGGAAGAAGAAATAGATTATATTTGATGTGTTGAGTCAATTCTAATCTAACTATAGTCGTATTTCTATTTATGGAGTAGTTTGCTTTGTTATGTTAGCTACCACCTATGTAACGGGCTGAGATGTGGGATTCTCCCACTTCCGTTGTATTGAATCGCCTTTTGGAGTAATACATATACCAGGAACCCTTTACCAAAAACAATATTATGGTTTTTTTTTCCAAAGTCGAATAAAATTTAAGTTTTTGTTGTCACCAGTTTTCTCATGGCTTAAGTTTTGATACAGTTTCGCCTGGGTTTCAAGTTAATAATCGAGGGGTTAGGTTCTTCTAATTAATTCGATTTTCAAGAAGTTTTTTTTAGCAACAATAGGTATATAGCACACAAATTCTAAGACGTGTTGGTAAAGTTGGTAAAAAACAATTTGAAAAGGTTTGAGGCAAGGTTACAAAAGAAGGGATAGTACGAGTACCATTTACATAGAAACACTCGATGTGAATGGTGTACAAAAGAATGGATGTTCCAAACAAGTTGGGTTCATACATGTTAAAAAACATGTTTGGTTTGAGGTGGAACTACACGGAGCTTAAGGAAATCATGAAGCTTTTGTTATTATGTTTATTGCAGTAGCTCAAAGACAGTTAGAGGTAACACAACTAGAAGAGAAGGAAATCATAGATTGCTTGATAAAGGAGCAGGAACAATAACATTTTGGTGCAAAGGTGGGGTGAGACGTTATGGAAACTAGAGTACCTAGTCAAGGGGGTGTAGAGGGTAACGCCGCTGAAAAGAAGGAAATGAAGAAGGCTAACCAAGGATATTCTTGAAGTACAATGCTTGATTGACAAGTGGGTCACCGATTTGAGGTTCCAGCAAAGGGTGTCGATTTAGTATGAGTTATGCTTAAGTGTTATGCCTATGGTGGAAATTGTATTATATTAGGAGTAATATTAAACATAGTGCTCGGGTTTAATTATACATGGTAATTAGATTAGGTATTATACTAAAAAGATTCCGTTTACTTGACTTAAAAGGCAAGGAAAGGCTCCTATGGTAAGTTATATGAGGGTTTCTCATCCGAAGTTAACAGAGGATTCTTATCTCTCTCATATCTACATTTTGATGTGAGGGGATACTAGCTCATAACATTCTTTTTATCTCAAGGAA
This sequence comes from Tanacetum coccineum, assembly GCA_026074375.1. Lineage (NCBI taxonomy): Eukaryota > Viridiplantae > Streptophyta > Magnoliopsida > Asterales > Asteraceae > Tanacetum > Tanacetum coccineum. Next base: position 14,929 of record BQNB010060109.1, on the reverse strand, counting down.
ACTTTATTGGCTATTAATAAAGGGGTTCAAGAATAAATATTGTCTGCATATTGTCAGTATCCTTCTCTTTGTAGTTCTATGTTCTTCACTTATTCATCCAACAAGTTTGTTGGTGCCGCAGCTTTTCCTTCAAAGTGCCTTAACTAATAACCAATAAAGACTTATAAGGAGATAAAAAAAATGTTAAGAACTATCACCCCCCTCACCTCTAGTTATAGAGACAAGGGGGTAAGGATCCTGTATACCCTATATAACCAACCATAGGGAGCCTTTCCTTATATAGTTATCTTGCAGGTCAAGTAAACAAAACCTAGTTCTATTCCAATATCTAATCAAATCAGCATGTACAATTAAACCCAAAACTAAGTTCAAAATTACTCCTTGTGTGTCACATCAACCTAAAAAGAGAATGATTGGTAACATATGAAATGACAATTGAAATGATAAGGCAATCTTTAGAATTTTGATGATGATGTTTTAATCATAAAGAAGATCAAGAGAATGTAGAGTTTGTAAGATTCATGACAATTATAAGTAATACAAAACAATAGTGTCATTATCATTTTGTCATACAAACGACATAATTAAGTTCTTAAGTTCTTAATAAGATGATTGAGGTGTTAAAAAAATAGCATGCGCATTCGTGAATGGATTACCTTTCTAGCTTTTGTAAGTGTTAGCACAATTGATTTTAATGTTTAAATTTAGAACCTTGCCCACATATAAGCGCACTTCATGCTATCCAACGACATTTACAAATTGATGTTTCTAATTGAAACAAACATCCTAACCAGATTCCAAAGCTGTCGACTTAAAATTAATCTTCAACTTTAGCTTTCATTTTATTGATACGTTCTAAAATTTTGCCCCTGGCAATGAGATTATGATACACAGAAACATGTACGTGCAGTGTTGCTTTTTCCTAGAAATAGTCCATGATTTCCCGGAACATCAGCATAGTTACGCCGGAGATCGAGTTACTCAACATGAACGTACCTGATATGCTTGTCTCGTCTCCTAAACAATTCTGTAGTTTACACTCATGAATAATGGTTTTGCAGTTATGTTTGGAACTTATCTAGTTGTTTGACGACGAGAATATTCATATATAAAAGTAGGAAAAAAAGGTAAATAAGCACTCAATAATAATAATAATAATATATATATATATATATATATAACGGATAAAAGTCCGGAGTTTATTACTTTAGAGACACACATTGGAGTATAATACATGGATACACACGATCGTGTGATAGTGAGTCTCTCATTTTATTCAACGTAGCTAGGCGTGCACATGTATTTAGAACCAGACGGCGCGCATTTGGCATGATTGGGTCATGAGACCGCACATCTTGGGCAAGTTCTCAGCCATGCTCACCATCTGTCCCATTTGCTGTTGTTGGGTCCATCCTTGCATGTTCATCATCATCTTGATGCCCTCACACATACACATCTCACCCATGTTCTCCAACTGCTTGCAGCAAAGTTTCATGTTCCTCAGCTGGGTTCATGAACGCTCGCGGACTCTGGTATCCTGAGCACACAGTTATCACAACATGTACTATAAACCGATAATGACTTAGTTTTAGTATATTACTAGATTAGCCCATTTATGTGAATATACCTTGGCTGCTTGTGAGGTACATCCTGCAGTGGCTGAGCATCTCCTGCTCAACCATCATCATTCCACAGTCAACTCCAGTTTTTTTGCCAAAGGGGACGGCGTTGCTGTCAATAGTGGTGGTGGTTACGATTGAGGCCTCAGTATTGGCCACCATGGCGACGAGGAGGGGGGCTCCTGCAAACACAGCTGAAAACCTTGCCATATTTGAATGATATTGATATGTATGTATTAGTTGAATGATGATTTGGTGCATCATGTGTTGAAAGTTGGTGTATTTATAGGATAGTTATGGGATTGCATGGTGAGTACGTGTAAAGATGCCTGAATACATTTGTTGAAGGGTGTAGGAACAATATTAACACGTCGTCGTATGTCACTCTAATGCGTAGCCATTTGTGAATTTGTAACTTATTTTTGTTCTTTAGGTTTCTTTGTCTTTGACATTTTGTGTTTCTCAACAAAGCATTAACCTTGTATTAAGAGACTAGCAAAAAGCAAAAAACATATAAAGACAAATATTACAATCCGCTCTTAATGAAATAACACCAAGACAATCCTATACATAAACTGCCTTTCAAAAAAAAAATCCTATGCATAAACGCTTCTTTGTGAAACACTTAAAAATACCCGTTTCATCCTAAATTCCAATTTTTGAACCGTATTTCGTCCTTTTGACTAACGAATGTTAGTCAACATCTGTTAACTCTCTCACGTGCCTTTCACATGAGGGTATAATCGTCTTTTCGCCTCTTTGCTGTTGATCCTGCTTCATTTAATGCCCGTCCATCGAACTTTCGCACCAAAATTATAATATATCACTTCCCTCTATTCTTTCGTCATTTAAAAGCTTTTCTTGAAAGCTTTGTCCCAAAACCCTAATTGCATGCGAGACACTGCCAAATTTATTTTTGAGATAAAAGAAATTGCAAAATGGAATTTACATTATGGTAAATAAAAGAAGACTATTATCCGGTTGATGAGTCGGAGCTTCACAACTCTGCTAAGAGGAAATATGGTAAGTTTTTGTTATAATCTTGTTAATATGTATGTTGGCACAACTGTGTAAGGTTTTTTTAGTTAAGGAAACATTATGCTAACAAATGTTTGTTTGTGTTTTTTCTGTCAGCTCGTGAATCTAATATGTTTAGAATGAAGTGTGGACATAATCTCGACATTGCTTCTGGTACCTATGTAATAAACGAAAGCCGAAGGGCTAAACATGTTAAGTAGATAGTTTATAACCGTCATTCGGTTAAAGTTAGTTAAAGGTAGTTAAAGGTGTATCACAAGGGTGTTTTCAGAAAGTGGCCAAGTAGAACATATGATGGAGGTAAGGTAACCATTCTTGATTTGTTCAATTCTAATGAGGTGTCTGTTGAAGAGATGGATGGTGTTATGGCTGATTTGGGCTACGAGAGGTAGGAAAAACCAATTAATATTACTTTCTAAAGTCTGGCAGTAGTTTAGGTGATGGTTTGTACAACATTGGTGAGACCGTAAACTGTGACTTATTGAAAAACGTTGTTTGTGAGCATAAGATGATTGAAGTTAATGTTGAAGATGGTAAGACTACATAGAGGTTAGTGAAATGTCTCCAAAGTCAATTAGAAAAGTTTTTAATGACATGTATGAAGATCTTAGGAACTCATGTAGTGCTAGTATTCCATCATGATGTAGACAGTTAATCTTAGGAGACAGTGATAATGAGGATGTGGTAGAGCCTTTTACTGAATTAACACAACTTTTTTGTTGAAGTCAATAATGTTGGAGAATCTAGCCATTTGCCAGAAATTGAATATTTGTTTTTCACTCTTGGCATGTCATTTAATAGCCAACGTGTCGAGGTAAGATGTTCAAAGTCACTGGAGTTGAAATTAATAGATGAGAGTGAAAATGTGGCACATGAAAGTGAAACTGGTGTTAATGAGAACACTGACACAGGAAATGTACTGGTTGATGCAGTGAATACTTTTGAGGAGCGTGATGTTGAGGTTACTTTATTCTAAGTGACTGTGAGTGGACAGTTATGGAATATAGGAAGCCCTAGTCACAGATACCACCTGATGACTTAATTTTAGAAAATAGAGTTAGATGTCATAGATACTAATGAGATAGTAAGAGAGCATTCAGTAGATACTAGGAGGAATCTGACTTTAATTTGGTCAAGAATGAAAAAGAACGAATTAAGGATAAATGTTTGGGTCAAATTCCTATATGTAGCCCAAGTGATAGTGTTGGACCGGGTACTGGTCCAAAGATGATAAGGAATTGTCAAATTACTAGAGGTATAAAAAGGAAGGAACGTATTGTAGCAGAGAGTTCGCCCAAAGGTTGCGCATGGATGTTGTATTTCGCAAAACAGCTAGGCTGTGAACTTGGTGTATGAGAACTTATAAAGATGGACATATGTGTTTGCAGTCAAGGGATATCAAAGCTTGTAACTAAAAGTTTCTCTCAAAGCAGATAATAGACCGAGTTCAAGTGAATCCAGAGATTCCAGTTAAGGCTATTCAAGATTAACTTTCTAAACAATTTGAACTTCAAGTATCTATGCAGAAGGCATTAAGGGCAAAACATGGAAGAAAAAGAGATTAGGGGCGATCATAACTTACAATACACCATGTTGAGAGATTATGTGTTAGAGTTGCAGAAGGCTAACACTAATACAACACTTAGGATTAATGTCCAAACTCCAAGAGATCCCTCTCTTCCAACAAGAGTATTCAAGAGAATTTATGTGTGTTTAAGTGTATTGAAGGCAGGATGTAAAGCTTGCCAAAGATAGTTGTTGGGATTAGATGATGCTTTTATGAGAGGTCCTTTTCAAGGTCAACTACTTACGGTTGTGGGAATTGATAGTAATAATGGTATATACCCATTAGCTTATGATGTTGTAGAATGACAAACAAAGAATCATAGACTTGGTTTCTTCAATGTCTATCTAATGATCTTGACTTTACAGGCAAACTCAATCCTTCAGCTTTTATAATGACAAGACACAAAGAGTAATACTCCTTTAAATTGCTATTTTGATTTTATATGTTCCTATTAGTTTGGGTTAAACCACAATTAACAAGTTAATTTTATTGTATATAATTTGTTCGTCTCCATTTTTATGAATAAATTATATATTGTACAAGGTTATCATTGTCAGCTTTAGCAATCATTATTTTCCCATGTGCAGTAAAAATAAATTTGTCCTGAAACACATTCATGAAAACATGAAACAATTTAGTTAGCTACGTTATGTTAAGTTAGACCCGTTGTCTCGAAAGACCTGATTGACCGTTGTACGTTGAACTTATCGCCTCAAACCTAATTGTAGGATTTGGGTCCAATATGTTTTAAGGGTTTAGCACTGGCTATACTTTATAAGGCTAAGTATTTAGTTATAAATACATAGCGCAATCTTCTTAAATAACGACAAACCCAAATAATAATATATATCATTGTTTATCTTTACAGGTATTCAGAGCACAGAGTAATATTCACCAAACAAATTTTGCTATCCTCCCTTCATCGGCTACTCGCCGATGAGCCAGAAAGGATTTCCCTTATTTTAGCTTTTATTGTTTTTTAATTAGGATTTCATTTATCGAATTCAAGCATAAACCCTAACCATAGCCGTCTAAAGATACAAAAAAAAAAATGATGAGTTTGCCATGAATCAACTATATGTTTTTTTTTTCCTCTATTTTGTTTTTCAATGTGTCGAAGATCAGTTGTCGTTGACAACAAAAGATGATTAATCAAATTGCCTCTCTACCTTCTAAAGGCAAATGCAAGCCATGACGTAATAAAAGAAAATTCATCAGCAAAGGAGATGCCTCAAGCTAAACAACTATAGCAGTCAAATGCAATTATGCTTCCCGCTCAAAAAAAAAGATGAGAAAAAATAATAAACAAGCTTACAACATTCATTCCAAAAAAAAAACCTAGCAGTCCTAACCCATCCCATATAAATTGATATACCATCAATCTTTGTCTCTACTTTACAGTTTTACAAACGGAGATCATGTAATTTCAAAAAATAGTTTGGTTCTGCAAATTTGTCGCTCCCCACCTTAAAGGCCCAAAGTCAAGCCATGACGAAAAAAAAATCCGTCACGCAAAGGAGTGAAGCCGCAAGCGAATGAACCACTATGCCGGATTAGATGATGCTTTTATGAGAGGTCCTTTTCAAGGTCAACTACTTACGGTTGTGGGAATTGATAGTAATAATGGTATATACCCATTAGCTTATGATGTTGTAGAATGACAAACAAAGAATCATAGACTTGGTTTCTTCAATGTCTATCTAATGATCTTGACTTACGCAAACTCAAACTTCACTTTTATTAATGACAGACAAAAGGTAATCCCTTTAATTGCTATTGATTTTATGTTCCTTTGTTTGGTTAAACTCAAAATACAAGTTAATTTATGATAGAATTTGTTCCTCTACATTTTTATGAATTAATTATATTTTGTACAAGGTATCATTTCAGCTTTAGCATCAGTATTTCCATGTGCAGCATATATATTGTCTGAAACACATTCATGAGAACATGAAACTACATTGGTATGGTAGAGCCTTCAAAGATTATATGTGGAGATATGCATCAACCACAATTGTGCAACAATTTCAGAGAGCTACGATAGACTTCAAAGGTTTTGGTGAACTCGCACACAAATTGTTAAGTAAGATACCACCAATCAATTGGCCAATGTCACATTTTTCATGTAAATAATGTATATGTAACTTAAATTTTTTTTGTTATTGCAGTATTAAATATATTATTAATACAGATTATTTGATTGTTTAGGGAGAGCTCATTCTGATGTGTTACTTAATAACATGTGTGAAGTGTTCAATGAGAAATAATTAGAGGTAAGAACAAACCGATCAGTACAATTTTAGAATACATTAAGGAATATTGTATGAAAAGGATAGTGAATGTTGTGAATCTGATTGATAAGAGTAATGGGCCACTAACACCAACTACACAGCATATGTTAAATTTGATTAAAAAATAGGCTCTTAAGTACACTGTTTTATGGAATGGAGGAGAAAATTTTCAGGTTAGTGGACTATGGGGATACCAATGTGTAGTGAATGTGATAAGTAGGGATTGTACTTGTAGAACATGGGAGATAACAGGTTTCCCATGTCAACATGCTGTTGTTACCAATTAGAATATGGCATTGAATGGACAACAACTAGGATCTGTGGAATCATGGGCTCATTCTTATTGTTAGCTAAAAACTTGGCAAGAAACTTACAAACACACAATCCAACCCATTCACATGTGAACACAAACAATATTCCACCAAAACATCATACACCTGAATTTAGTCAAAAAAAGAAAAGAACTAGGACAACTTATGCAACTGGGGATATTGTTAAAGATTGTAAGTTGTCTAAGGCTTGGAGGACTATAACTTTGTATTTGTGGCAATGTTAGACACACAAAAAAACTTATCTTGGGCAGGGTGGTGGTTCTGGAACACTAAGTAGCGGTACTAAAGGCAAGAAAGTGGCATCAAAGAAGAACACACGGTCAAAAGGAAACACTTTTACAGCAACGAAGAAGTCACATGCTAAAGAGAAAATGTTGCAGGAAAGAACCAAGCAGAAGGTGAAAGTGATGTTCAAACTCAAGATGATGCAGTTCATCCAAGTGGTGTTCAAAGTCATAATATTACAGATCATACAACTGGTATTCATTCTCAAAGTGAAGATTAAGCAGTTGGTGTTCAATCCCAGTCTCAATCTCAGGTTCAGTCAAGCGGTGTGGAAGTAGTCTCTAGTTCATCTCAGCCTACTTTACCAACATGGACTAAGAACGAGATTTCAGCTGCAAGAATGATTGCCTCACCTTAGGTCATTTGTGTTATGTATTTTATAAACAATGTGTGTACTCTTATAATCATGTGTGTTGCTTTGTTATTTCGTTTTAAACAATGAAATGTTGCAATTATATTTGTTTGCATTATCTATAGAAGGATGTTAAGTTTGTTAATTTTTAGGTGCATTTCTTCTTCATTGCATCTATACTTGCACAGTTAGTATGTTGGTTGCTTTTAGAAATGCATTTGCTCATTTCTTGTGCATTTGAAGTACACAAGAATAATTAGTCAACTGCTAAAAATAGTCAATTCGAGCAAAAGAGGAAAATATTCCACTAGAATCAAAATTACACTAGAAATAACCAAACCAGGACATAATCAATTTAGAAACACATGAAACGTTGCATTAAAGCTATAGTAAAGTCATTACATACAACCTGATTATTTAACCATTTTTACAAGAAGATGATGTCCTAACAAGTATTAACATGTCCCACCAAAACACGAAATTACACCATCATACCCAAAAGATAAAATATTCACCCATTAAATGAGCATAGCAAGAACAAAACTGAGCAAGATCCAACAAGCAAACATGATAGACTTCCATTTTTAGAGACTTGTTTGAGCAGCTACAAGTTCTGCTTGGCAAGCATGTAATCTTGCCTCCAACTCGTTTCTTGTCCTTAAGAGGTCGGGTATTGTTATAGTAGAAGTGTGAGTGAAAAGTTTATCATTTTATAAAATTGAGGCCTCACAATACATTTTTTATTTATTTCTTCACTCACACAAACTCAACTTTACCCTCTCATGTTCAATGAGAAGAACGCTATCCAAAGATTATTATGCCCTCACGTGAAAGGCACGTGAGGGAATTAACATATGTTTACTAACGTTCGTTAGTCAAAAGGACAAAATACGGTTCAAAAGTTGGAATTTAGGACGAAATGGGTATATTTTTTTTGTAAAATAGGACGAAACTTGATTTTTGGGTAAAAGCTTAGGGACGAACGGTTGTATTTAATTCAAAAGACAAATATTACAATCCGCTTTCAATGAAATAACACAAGACAACCCTACAAAACGCTTCTTTGTGAAACACTGAAAACTCCTAAAAACCACAAAATTAACAAGACAAATTAGTGGTAAAAGGGATTGTGATTATCACACTAAAATTGTGAGCTCTTAAGTTCAATTTCTGCTAGCCGGAAATAACTCTGAAGTGGTCACGTCAATCTCATAAAAAGGAAGAGCTTCAACATGTTTGATTAGTGGATTTAGACTCCGTGGATTAGTCGACTAAAAAGTCAAAAACCATGAAAATAACTCTAAAGTGGTCACGCCAATCTCCTGAAAAAGAAGATCGAGCTTCAACTTGTTTGAGTATGTGTGGCGTAAATTCAAATCTAATAGAACCAAAAATTCAAAAACCATAGCTGAAAAAAACTCTTGGTTTGACAATATACGACCGTTGGACCTAAATTCATTGAAGATAGAAAATATCCAAACTTAAGTTCCCTAACATTCTTCTCTTTGATTAGTATCTAGGGTTTTCTCAAGTAAAACATTAATCGGTATTCCGCCGTTAGAAAATAAAGTGGGCACCCATGCTATAAAAGAACTACCGTGACACCAAATGTGAGAGACATGAACTCGATGTAAACTTTAGTGAAAATACTATCCTAAAAAGTATACAGATTAACATTCCCATATTACCCCTGATATATTACGATTATAATTACAGAACTAAAAAACGCATCAATCATATAATTAGTCAAATGGTACCAAAAAAAATCATTATGTGAAACTCAAACTCTAGGTTGTAATTTTCTGGGACTTTTCTTTCATATGGACAATTATTTTGGGACAAAAAAAATACAAGCCTTTTGTATTTCACAAGATTGTTGCAACATATACATATACAAAACTGACTTTTTGTTTGTCTTGTAAAAAAATCACATGGTCAGTGACCAACTCACAACATATTGCCTCCAACGCTGCCTTGCTCGAATTCTCAATGTGAAAACGATCATCAAAACTCAAAGCTATAAAAAGAAACCTTAGAAGCTTGTTTACTGATTGCTTTGCCGTTTTTGCCTGCAATGACCCGCAAACACATTTATTTACTAGAAGCTTGCCTGAAATATCACAAATAGACTAGGGAATACCTTTTTAAATACTTCTTGTGAATCTTCATGGCCCCTGTGCAAGCTTTCTTAGCATCCATATTTCCAGAGATGTCATTCAATATCTGCATTAACCAAATTGATGCAATTCAAGTAATGTGCATCGTGTAAAAGAAATAAAGAGTATCTTTTATGTTTTATGGATGATGTCAAAAAAAGTTACCTTTACAACGTCATCTAGTCCCCTAGCTTCTTTTAATAACTTATCACTCCTTTCCTTGAGGACACTTGCTAGAACGAAAACAGAAATAGGTAGTGGTGCGGTGGGTTCTTCTCTGGCACGGGCCCTACTTCTCCTGTTTGCTCTTACGTACTTGCCATATTGGCGTCTGGATTTCCGTGTTGCTTTGTAAACATCATATTTGTTTTGTGTTTCACCTCCTTCGTATAATGAGAATAGTTCTGGGTCATACTCTAAAGCCCACATCATCTGTTTGGTTAACAATCATCAGCACAAAAATGTATCACTCAGAAGTGCATGTTTTAAAGTAGAGTTAATTGCATTTTTGGTCCCTGTGGTATGGCCAAATTGAAGGCTTAGGACCTTAACTTTTGAAATTGCAGTGATGGTCCCTATTTTCAAGTTTCCGTTGCAAATTTGGTCCCCAGGCCGGGACCAAACCTGCAATTTGGCCAAACCACAGGGACCAAAAATGCAACCCAAAAGGACCAAACCTGCAACCCAAACTTGAAAATAGGGACCATCACTGCAATTTTGAAAGTTAGGGTCCCAAACCTGCAATATAGCCATACCACAGGGACCAAAAATGCAATTTACTCTTTAAAGTATAATTTAGATGATTGTTGTCGATAGTAACTATGACCAAACTTCTTACCTCCCACAAGACTAATGAATCTCCGAAGGAATATTCTCGCCGGAACAAAACCATAAGCATCCGAAACGCAAACACGTAACCACCTCCACCTAGGTGTTCTGCATTTACATAAGTTAAGTTATGGTACATTTTGACTTTTATTCGTCTCAATTAGAACTACATCTTTAGCAAAACTTCTTTTTTATATAATAATTAGGGTACAATTTGACAAAGTAAACAAATTTTAATCAAAGCAACCTTGAAATAGACAGTTTCTAATTTCGTGTTCAAATGATCCCACGTATACAATTCTAATCATAAAGTTATATTATTAGTGAAATAAAATAACAAAATTTGAAACACTACATATAGATAGAAGAAATTAATACTTTTGACAAAAAAAAAGGTATTTTAGGTCTGACCCATAACATGTTGACCCAAGCCCATTTTGACCCGTAACCTGACCCACCCATTCTGCCACCCTGGATCCTATACATATGCATGTAGCAATGCAAATGAAACGTAAACATCAAGCTAAGATGATACCTAAATGCTGGTGAAGTTTAGGATAAACAACTTTAGTGACATTAGCCAAGTTATCAAGCTGTGCCTCTACCCCCACCGAGTTCCCCGTGCACCTGAAATTCCCTCGCTTCAAGGACATAAATAGTTATGCAGTTATTAACAAGCTAAAAATCATATGAAGAGAAAGAAACTTTACTTACCACTCTGCGCATTAAACGTTCAAAGCACCAAAATGCATCTGCTTCATTTTCTAGAAGCATAATCATGGGGGAGCAAAGATCACTCATACCTGTTTGGTGAATTAGTATTTAAATAAGAACTATAATTTAAAGCGAACTATACTTTTTCATTGGTGGCAATTTCAGACCATTTACTCACAAATGAGTCAATTTGGGTTGTGTTATATCTCATACGTATTTTAAAGCATACAACATTCTATATCTTTTTCTTTCAAGAATTATAATATTATTAGTAAACCATTCTTTTTGTAAATATACCAATCATCTCTAAAAAAACCTTGGATCCGTTCTTCTCTAGCTCGTTTTGACCCGTTACCCAGCCTGCCCGGCCACCCGACCCAACCATCTTGCCACCTCTAAAACTTTGACATATCTACCTTGGCCATAACCAACGTCTTTATCATGCCAAGCATAGACAGCAAGAACATCCCAAAGTTTTGCCAGATTCTCTTGCTTCTCATAAAACATTAATGTCCTGTCCGTGCGAACAACATCCAGACCTGCAATAATTGTAATTCAAATTGATAAAAAGTTAAATACTGATTAAAGAAATGCATGGCACATCACTTGATGTGAATTACAAACTAACAAGACATGGTATAAAACGATTAGCAAATTAACGAAAAAATAAACAATTACATGATTCTTAGGAAGCATGTGTTTATATTCTATATATCAACCTATTTGATGTAGAGCAAGCTTCCACTGAATTATTTCTTTATCATGCTCCCGAGAACCCACTGTGACTGGAATCAGATCAACTGCAAGTACACAACCCCCTGTATTAGTAAATGACCGGGACCCGGGAGTTCAAAATGGGTATTTTTTATACATGGTGTAATGGGTCACCCTCTTTTTCTTATATAAATAACTAATATGTTAAAATATGATTACAAAAACTTAATTATAGCAAAAATAATCAAACTGGTTAAATTATGAGTTTTGCCAGCTTTAGGGCTCAAGATTTTAACAATACCACTTTCTTGAGATTCCGGTGTTGGAAGCTGTTCAAGATCTGTTCCTAGAAGTACTGTTGGGTCCTGGATTGGATCACCATTTGATGTGATCACACGTGCAGTGATAAACTTGCCACTTCCAACAACAGGAAACATAAGACTGCACGATTCTTTTAACTGAGCATATTGATCCCTGAAAGTAAAATAGAAATTATAAAGATTTAGTACCTTGGTCACACAAAAATAAACATTAGTAATTTTAGAAGAAATCCAGAAGTTACCTATTAGCCTTCTATCATTGTATTATTTATGCCATTTATCTGAGCCAGAAAGCTTACTCTATTTGCCTTTATTGAAGGATGTTGTAGATATTTCACATATATTCAACAATTTGCTTATTGATTTTCGAGATAAGCAGTTTTTAAAATAGCAATTTCAAGTTAATTATTCAAAACAGCTTATTTTGCTTGCAGATAATTAAATGAGCCGTTTGGATAACCAATCCCAAGCACCCCTGAAAACTGCTTTTTTAACGTTTTATTTAAACAAATTAGGTAGAAAAGCAGTTTAATATCCAATCTTAATCACCCCCTAAGATGTATTATTTTCATCATTGAATAATGTAGGCAGTCACGGTATCTATGTAAATAGTTTTCAACAAGTAGTATGTACATATAAAAGCAATGCAACTGATGTAATACTCGCACTCAAATGGTAAAAAGGTGGACAAGTCAAAAATGCAACATCTACATAAGCTAATAAGAAGATATAATACCTCCGTCTTTGTCGTATCTGTTCTCGTTCATCAAATGTGCTATTGGGATCATAACAACCAAGCAGAAATTCCCACACTTCTCCTCTAATTGATGGATGAATCCCCTAATTATTATCAAGGTACATGAACAATATTAAGTAAATTTACCAACAAAATTACTAACGGATCACGGATGTAGAAGGAGATCCCTATAGTAAAGTATAGATATTGTACTGATATTAATAAACTCTTCCATGGTCTTTTAAACAAAGAACTTACTCCCCGACATATTCGATTAAGGCATTTGCCAATATCAAGCGAACCATCAGGTGTAAATGAAGCCCGCCACCTTTTTACACTTAACGTCTTTCCAGCCTGGGTAAATAGAGATAAGAAGCATTTAGCGACAACTTCAAGAAACCAATCTTGAGCATAGGATAAATAGGTTTAGTAATGCCTTAAAGCTCTACTTGAAAGGAAAATAAGACCAAAGAAACACATAAGATATACATTGAAAAATGCTACATATCCTTGTTTTTTTTATTAGAATCTGAATTTACTTGTTAGCCAATAAGCAATCAGCCAATAGTCACAACATGTTCGTGACCTTGCTTTAGACAAGATGCATGTGATGCATAGCCAAAGATCCTTGTTTAAGTACATGTCAAGTTAAGCGTTGCGTTCATTTAGGCTTTTAGGTATAAATGTAAGTAGTCAATTGAAAGGAAACGTTTTTCATTGCCTAACAGCGTTAAGGGCGTCTATGTTTCATTATGCTATTAAACAATAAGGTTCCACGTAATCTAACATGCTATTATTCACTCACATATATTAATTAAGAACCAAGCCATTTTATGTAAAACCCATCGAAAATGTTACCTCAAGAAGTCCAAGACATTACAGAGATCAACTAAGGTGCCTTTTGTGCAAGCTTAACTAAACATCTTATCATCATGTCACATTATGTTACAACTAAAAAGCATGTCTTTAGTGTTGGATTAATCCAAACAGCTTATGCTTAATCACATGCCAAGCTCCCAACAGTAATTATAAATGCAAACACTCCTACCAAAACAAACTTATCCATCAAAATAAAACCCAAGAACACAATCCAAGAACAATATATCCACTTAATCAAAGATCACACTTTTTTAGTATTTGGATAGCGCCAAACAGCTTACGCTCGCCAACTTTCCCAAACATCCCTTTAATCTATCAAAACCAAAGAAAAGCCAATAACATAGCTCAAGAAGACTTTATCCATCCAATAACAAGGAACTTAACTTTTACCAGATTTCACTTTATAATTAGCTAAAAACATACAATTAAACTTACTAAACAAGAACCCACATTCTACCATCTTTAATGTGATCAATAATCAAACTAAATAACTCAGGGTTGGTAAAAAGCTAATGATGTCTAAAATGTGAGAGGTGTCATTTCATTTATTAGTCAGCTAAAAGGTCGAAAACGATAGTTACCAAAAAGAAATAAAACTAGATAAATTACCTTAATTCTAAATTTGGTTTCTTGAACATCAGTACAACCAGCTCTAATCTCATAAAATGAATCAGTTGGCAAACCTGGATCTTTCCTACATATATTCATCTGATCCCACTTTTTTCTTATAAAACTTAGATCTAAAAAATGGGCTTCTTTTATATAAAAATTTCAAGAAACACACATAGATGAGCTAGAAAAAGAAGACCCAGATGGGATCTTGACAAAAAGGTTCAAGATTTGTGGCGGGTGATGATGGCGGGTGGTTGTGGGACCGGGTTTGAGTTGTATTAGATGGTCAATGGTTTGACTTTGTTCTGTTTGTTTGTTTGTTGTCTCCACTACCATGTTATTTTAACGACTAGTTGTGTTTTATAAAAGATTAAAAAGTTTAATTGGTGTTTGGCACCGTTTTATTAGAGAGTGGAGTTACTTATTTTAGATACCCTCTCTTTTTTGGATAAGGGGACCAATCTCTCTCCATCTAAAATAGATCAG
>BQNB010060108.1:0-37055 GCA_026074375.1 Tanacetum coccineum | reverse complement strand
GTTTTACTACATCCACAAATAATCCAAAAGAAACATCCACAAACATGTGTTGTGATGTTTTGATTGGTGTATTTTGATACATTTTCTCTCTCTTCTCTTTAATTTAGCCAATCACACATAAATACCACATGTTTATGGATGTTTCTCTCTTCTCTTTGTGGATTGTTTGTGGATGTAGTAAAACTCCTATCTGAGTTTTACTACATCCACAAAGAAACATCCATAAACATGTGTTGTGATGTTTTGATTGGTGTATTTCGATACATTTTCTCTCTCTTCTCTTTATATGCCTAACTATAGGATGGTGACTATAGGATGTAGTAAAACTCTTGGTATCTATAGGATGGTGACTAGTGAGCTATGAAAGATGAAGCTACTTTGGCCTAACTAAAGGTTAACCAGAACCTCCCTTGTTGATCAGAAAAGTTGTTATATGCCTAACTTGTGTTTGGAATAAAGGTTTAAACTGATGGCTAATCTTGGTTTAGAAGACCTTTGCTTCACAAGCTTTTCTATCTTCTGATACAGTGTGTTTGGGATGGGCAATGTCATGAAATTGTCTGCTAGAATAATCTGGTTATGGATAAAAGGTGTAACGAAACATATAATATGGTGTAACGAAACATATAATATGGTGTACAAAAAAGAAAAGAATGGCTCAACAGCTTGTTCTAGGGGATTTTACTCTAAGAATGAGAGTAATCAAGGGTTACACGGGAGTTAACTAACCAGTGAAGTTAGTTATTTTTACGACATGTAGGCTATTTAGTTTAATCCTAGAAACTTATTAGTAGAACATATTCTTCCATCCAAATCCATAGTACTAATCATGGCGGTCTCGAGTGATATACCAGGCCAAGTTCTAAAGTCCACTACATCACCGGCACACTCATTATTTTGTGGAATTAAGTAGACAGTTTGGAAACGGAATAGGTTCAATTCTCACAATATGTATCAAGGGTTATAGTGCGCTAGGTAATGTGACTAGTGATTTTTTACAAAAGTCATGCTAAAAAAATATTTAAATTTTGACCGTTTTTAAGCCTTTTGCATGTTATTTTGTAAAAAAAGGACAAGTACGTTCTAATTCTCTACCCCCCACTTAAATTATACAACGTCCTCGTTGTATATATAAAGCAATAAAATTATAAAGGAAAAATAGAATTAGAACGGAAAACTCCCTGATGTTTTGCTTGTGATAATTCTCCATGATGAGTTCTTGAGCAAAGAGTGTGTTGACTAGGGCTTCAGCATGCTCGAATAAGTTCAACACATGTCTTTTTTAGCATATAGCATATCATAGTTTCAGCAAGGTCCTATATGAGAGATTTAGAAGACAAGTGCAAATTCTATCTACCTACAATGGTACAAGAAAACAATTAAACACACAACTGTACAAGGGAAAATACGACGTATCCCAAACCCTATGATACGCTGTATTGCTCCTGTAAAACAATTAAATTACTGGAAATTAAATAATTAAGTTTAAGGACTGATAACGTCCAGACATGCATACGCCGTATCCAGAAGGGTTCGATACGCCGTATACAATGTCTGGGAAGACAGACTTGTTCAGAAAATTAAATTCAAACAATTAAAATAACCGGGTTGTCTCCCAGGGAGCACTTTTGTTTCAGCTGGTCTTTAAGTTCGATCTTTTTCCTTTTCGTTCATTCATCGTCTATGATTTGCTCGTAATTACATCCGAGAGCGAGTTCCTTCTTAATCCTTTGGCATGATACGTACTTTTTGCAAAATTCTATGCCAAGCACAACGTCTTTTGTCATCTTATCATCATCAATGATTGTAAAACCTGAAATAATAGAAAATTTTCCAACGAAAACAGGTATATCGAGCAAAGTTTCGGTTTAACTCTTCCCTTCATCCTTGTACCTGGATATGGAACAGTAAAAACTTTTAGACATTAGGTTAATGGGCAAGGAAGGGAGGAGGTCAACAATAATATACTTATACCCGATTACACAAGAAAATTCCATCTTGTAAGAGCTGGTTTTAAAAAAATTGGCACAAAATCATCATTCCGGTTCATTTTAGTTTCTAGAGGTGTTTCTAAATCATCAAGTTCTAGGTAGTCCCCATAAGTTGGATCGAATGATTCATCACTTTCTCCGATAAAATTCAATTTTGAATCAAGACTTTTTATTACAAAGACCCTTTTGATTATGCTAGTGGCAGGTTTAATACTTTTAAAGACAAGTTTTTCTTCCCCGACCCTTAAAGTGATCTTTCTTTTGAAGACATCGATCTTGGAATAGGCAGTTGACAAGAATGGTCATCCGAGGATTAAAGGGACGTCGTTATCCTCAAGAATGTCCAAGATGACAAAGTCTATGAGAAAAATAAATTTGTCTATCCTTACTAGCACATTTTCAGCAATTCCCCTTGGATGTTTAATGGTTTGGTCAGGCAGTTCGATGGTCAACCTAGTGTGAGATAAAATTCTTAAACCAAGGTTGGTGTAGGTAGAGAATGACATAAAGCTCACACTTGCTCCAAGGGCAACAAGAGCTTTATCAAAACATATATTATGAATAAAACAAGGTAAAGTAAAGCTCCTTGGGTCTTTCTCTTTTTGAGGCAAGGAGTGATCATAAGCATCTAGAATCTTCACATCATGTGGCTCTATCCAATCATCATAGCCAAAGTTTTGCAGTCGTCCTTGAAAAAGGGACTGTTTTAGAAAATAAGTTCTTGTGCTGTGAACCCGATACGGTGTATGGCTCATGCCTGATATGACATATCTTAGAAAAATCAGTTATGGCAGTTGAGGTAAATTTGACTTGGTCACGAGGGTTTGTTTCCATAGCACTGGGCAGGCTTGCGAACCCTCTTTTCTGCAAGACTTTGCTTATCTATCCGATTTATATTTCCAAGGTTTTCATCGAAGCTCCTTGGTTTCTTATTGCTGCATCAGTAGAAGCTCGGATCTCCTTGATTATGTTTGAATTTTCTTCATGCCTTTTAGCTTATTCTGCCATGAAATTGGTCAATGATTCTTCCAGGCTTGGTCTCCGATCAGGATACGAAGAGTTTCCATTATTTCGTTGGTAGAATCCTGGCCTTGTTGCTCTATATTATCCTCCAGGTTGATTAGGTGCACCGAACTGTGTATAATAAGCTTCTTCCAGGGTCTTACCTTCTTCCTTTTGTGGACAATCTTTTATATAATGTAGTCCCTTGCATAGTTCGCATCCGACCTGAGCAGCATACACTTTCTCATTTACTTTCTTTATTTCTCGTCAGAGATTGTTGAGTTTGGCTTAAATAGCAGCAAGTCCATCAGATGTTTCAGTAGTTTTGCCCCTTGAAGATGCTCTATTGTGCCATTTCTAAGAGTATTCAGCCATCTCCTGAATGGCTATTTTAGCATCAGCAACAGTTTTGGAAGGTATGACACCTTTTGAGTCTAGGATTTGTCGAGTTGCAACATCGAGCCCATTGTAAAACAAGATAACTTCCTGCATGTCGGTCAAATAATGTTGAGGGCACTTCATCAGCAATTCTTTAAATCTTTCCCATGCGCAAAAAAGTCTTTCATCGGGTTCCTGCTGGAAGTTGTGAATTTCCTCCATTTTCTTTGTGGTGCATGTAGGTGGGCAGTATTTGTTTAGAAACTTAGTTTTGAGGACTTCCCAGGTAGTAATTGATCCGGATGGCTGGTTCCTTAGCCACCTACTTGCAGCTATAGTTAGGGATACATGGAAGGCTCAAAGCATGATTTGATCTTGAGTTACTTTTGGGATGTGAAATAAGTCAACAATCTCAAGAACCTTTTGGATGTGTTCGTTTGCATCTTCGTGTTCTGAACCGTTGAAAGTATTGTCACGAAGTTCTTTGAGAAATTTCCCCTTCAATTCAAAGGGGGTGTCTTGGTTGATCGTGGGCCTAGCAACGTCCGACTCGTAATTTCTCAGGTTTTGCTCATGTACGGTTCCATTGTTTCTGTCATCGTTTCTCTTTCTCCTTCCTCTGATTGTTCTTCGATGTCAAAAATGTGATCAAACTCTGGCGAACTTGATTCTACGAGACTTGGTGTGTCGAAAAGCCTCCTCTTAGAACGAAATTTTTGTTCTGGGTTTTCAAAAGGTAAGAGTAGTTCCTTGGTAGAACTCCGTGTCATGTACTACCTTAAACAAATGACAATAAATTAGTAGGATATGCCCTGATAAGAGAAATCAAATATAGAATTGAAATAAATGGATTTTTATTAAAACTGTTACTGTATCAGATGAGGGATACGCCGTATACAATTAGTCTGAATATGCCATTTAGGTCTATTGAATATCAGTACGCCGTTTAGAGAAGGTTTGATACATCTATTCCAACTGGTGGATATGGCGTATCAGGTGATCAGTCAGAACAGAATACTATTTAAAACAATTAAATGCGTGAATTTAAGCAAACAATTTAAATGCAGATAAATACAAACAGAATTTAAATGATTAAATTACGCTAAACTAATTAGTTAATGGTTAAATGATTAGACTAAACTAATTAATTAGAGGTTAGAAATACTGAAAAGAATAAGGTTTAATTAATTTCACTCCCCGGCAGTGGCGCCAAAAACTTGATGTGCTGTCGTGTAGGGTCAATTATTTGAGTATCAAGTTTTAAATTTATATTTAGCCGACAAACCTAAAACAACACTTTAACGAGTAGTATACCCGGTCAAGATGGAGTTTGCGGTAAGTAGGGTGTTGAACACTAAGAGTGGAGAATTAATCCTAAATTCTATCAGTATTTTAATTAGTCTATCTACTGGTTAAACCTATGCTATATACGTTGTCTAATAAGATGGGGGGTTTTCAGCCTGAGAGACTGGCACAGGTTTAGGGTGACAAATATCAATTCTAAGCACAATACACACAAAACCAAAATAACACAAGACAAAAGAGCGGTACGAACCAAATAATAGAAAACTGTATTAGCCATGTTAAATCTGATTAAATGCTGGTTCGATTAATTTGTGCAATGGCTACTTATTTTGAGGCGGCATATCATTCTTAAGACTTAGGCGGTGCTACTTCCTAAGACCTAGACACAAACAATCCTGTCAAGATTATCGCATCCGCATAAAGCATCCTTAAATTCAATTATAATCTATCATAGGGAATTAAAGCCATGGTGATCCTGTTAATACCCTATCCCATCGGGACTTTACCCACTTATTGCTTGGTGTTGCTTTGCACGCCGGTATTCCACCACCAAAACCAATTACCAATCAATTAAGAACAATACTAATTGAACAATTATCGGGTCACGTGCCGGTCAAACTAAGCTCATAATCAAAGAGTAATGGTAAGGTGTTATTTGTGATCCTATTGGTCTGAGCATACAAAGCACATCATGAAGAGCTATCCCGGCATCAAGATTACTGGTTAAGTCTCACTAGACCTAGTTGAATGATAGGTCGCATGTACAAGTACATAAACAAGTATAAAGCGATAAACATAATCAAATAACAACGATAAATTAAGCAAACCAGATTAAAACAAACCAAACATTATAATCTTCATTAACATGGCTAATACCCGAGGGTATTAGCCCATAATCATTGTCATTATTACAAACGTGATCAAACAATTAAAAACTGAATCATTAAGAGAGTAAGAATTACACGATGTCTTCTATGGAGTTAGGAATGATGTTCGACCTTGGCTACTCTTTATGGCTTGAGGAATTCGACTTTAGATGTATACTATAAAGAGAATATGATATTGTACACTGAAAACTCATTTTTAAGTCTTCTATTTGTAATTGCTGAAAAACGTTTGATACTCCGTATATAGATGGGTCAATACGGCGTATCCAGCTAGACTCCTTGGAGTGCGTGCTACGTTGTAATAACTCTTTGATTTCTTTCCCAAATTACTTGATTTACTGTGTCTTCGAATAGTTATCTTCAAGGATATGGCGTATAAGGATGGCATGGATACGCCGCATTAGGAATTGTCTAAACGCGTTTTCTTGTGAAACTTGGCGCTCATACGCCGTATTTTCTTAGTTGGATACGACGTATTGGTGAATTTTTAGAAATCTTGAAATGTCTTCGTTTTAGCTCCAGATTGTGCGCCTTTTAGCATGTCTTCACAAAACACTCCTAAATTACTGCATTTATCAACTTTCAAACAATTAAGTACCAAATAATGTAATAATTATATAAAAGTGGGCAAAATAGATGGGATAAATGATGTAATAAAGTGACATTATTTGATGTTATCAGTAATCCTTGATTTACTAAAACATATATAAAGATATATGCAATTATGTTATAACAAACACAATGAAACAAACAAATCCATAAATGAAAATGTCTTGCGATTGAATTTTCATCTTAGTATAATACATAATCCAAATATTCAAAAATCGGGGTGTCGTAACGATTGAACCCGTCAATCCATTTGAATACCTGAAGATACTATACACATAAGTCTCTACAACACTTTAAAGTTTGTTTACTGACCACTATTACAAGCCATGTGTGCCAATCCATTAATGAAAATATAGGAAGCCAAGTCCAAGCTTCTTGAAGAGGCAAAACTTCATGTTTACATAGGTGGTCCTTTTAGTCTTGCACCTGCATTTGAAATTTTAAAAAAAAACATCAAGAAGGTAAACTTTAACCTAACCATCACTTGCAGGTCTAAACACATACCTCAGCAATATAAACACATGTGTTCCAATCATAAGCTATGAGGTTTTCACATTGAATTCAGCTTCTAACATTGTATTAGAAGGGAATTGGGTATCTCATAGGTAGTAGATTTAAATGGACTTTAATCCCATCCCTATCACTGACTTAATAACTAAGTCCCTAGCCAAACCCTTCGTCAAGTGGTCAGCTAAATTATGTTGTGATTGAACTGTTGGGTTCAGTTTTTGAGCCCTTCAGTCTTTTAGTAGATTTAAACATAAAATCCCCTAAGTTACTCAAGCTGAAGTAGTTCAGTTTGAGATGCTTAAGTTCCTTCAACATCTGCTCTTTAGGTCCTTAGAAGATTGGGAAGTATCTTCACTTTTGTGTATGCAGTGGTACAAAAACTAAAAAAGGCCCTTTGTTAGAGCTTGAGTTCAGCTTGGTTGACAATTCCAAGTTGAACGTAGTCTATCTCCTTAATAGAAGCTGAAACATAAGTTTCACTTCTAGAAGGTTTACAAGGCGGGAAAAAGATTGCTTTATGCCAAAAGGAATAAAGCAATCTCCTTTGGAAAAGGTGCTTCTAAAGTCAGCAGAGAAGTACATTCGCTTTTCCTTAAAGGGTTGTACCTGGTACACTAAAGCATGTCAACATTTAATGTTATCTTAACCACCCATTAGATGCGTGACACGCGTACTAAGTTAGCTTGTAAACCCTAATCTCTTTGCCTATAAAAGGAAAGAGATTCTCAAAGTAAATGTCATCTCTTCCAATTAATGTGAAAACACATTGAAGAGTACATTTATCTCTCAAACAAACTGACTCGTACCACTGACAGCTAAAGCTTCAGTTTTGGTCGTAACAAGTTTATTTTCTTAAACTCTTAACATAGGTTAAAGCTTAAGTTTGAAGGAGATAACGCCCTAATTGTCATTCAACTACCTTGCTATTCCGCAAGCAAGGTGTCTCATTGATTCTTTATTTGTTTCTAATAAAAGTTAATATGTTGAAAAGTACTTCTGTATGTTTTAAACTTGTTCTTTATATTGTTTATATATATTTGTGTAAAACTCACTTTGTTGCTATGGAATCTGATTAGTTTAAAGTTGATAAACCTTATATTAGATTCCAAGGGACCAACAAGTGGTATCAGAGACTTCTGGTTTATAAAATCCCTTTAAAAGGATATATAAAGGCTCAAGATTTTTAAAATCAAGATCCATCTTAAATGGCAGTAGTAGAAGTACCATAGACTCTTGGAAAAAGAGGTTCATGTGCCACATTATTGGTATCGAACCTCAATTTGAAAACATTAATTCAAACGGTCCTTTTGTCCCTATGACAGCTGGTCAAAAGAAGCCAGACGCACAATGGACAGCTGATGAGAGAAAAGCTGCTAACCTAGATCAGCGTCTTAAAAGTCTTATCATGTCGGTGCTTCCTGATGACCAAATGAACTCTGTCATAAATTGCTTAACTTCAAAATATACTTGGGGATGACCGGATACTATATCATGAGGGGCCCTCTGATGTGAAAGAAAGTAGGGTCATGGACCTGAAGTTGTGCTATAACACCTTCAAATTCAAAGAAGGTGAATCTATAACATAAACTTTCACCAGATATAAAGCCTTAATGAATGATTTAGTAAATGATGGCATTAAACTTTCAAAGCTTGAAATAAATACTGGTTTTATAAACGGGTTACCAAAGAAGTGGCTAAGTTTTAGCCAAATTCTGAGAAGCACAAATCATGTGAAAGATTCTAAGCTTGCTTCTCTATTTGGTAAACTCAAATATGAAGAAAACCTAATAGAGTGTATTTATGAAACTAAAAAGAGCAAATCTCTTGTCTCTGAAACACCTTTGTTAACTGCCTTCGTCTCTACCTTTATTGTCCAGTACTTTTCAGATAGTCCCAATGATGAAGAAGTTACAAGAAGCAGTCACGAATACCTAAATGACTTAGAGGAAGAATACCAAGCAAAAGCTCTTTTAGCCAAGTCTAAAAGATTATTCAAAAAGGGTACTCAAAGGTTCAGCATTGCAAAAGCAACTGACGAAACTAAATGCCACAAATGTGGTAAGAAAGGTCATTTTGTAAGAGACTGCTGGTCAAAGACTTTAGTTCCTTCATTTCAGTCACATTTCCAATCAAAACTAGGAACACCAATGACTTTGAAGCCAAATACAACAAAGTTAAAGCTAAACTAACTCTCCTCAGTTCTAGTGCTTCAGCTCCCAGTTCATTCTCAAGCAAGAACAAATGTCTCATTGTTGAATCATATGATTGGGATGAAGAAGAGGTATCATCAGATAATGAAGAAACTTAAGTCGAGGCTCTCATGGAACTTACTGACGAAGAAAGAAATTGTGTTGGGAAAGAAAGTGCCAGAAATGGTGAATGGACTAAGATCACCATAAAAAATGTACACACTCTTCTTGAAATGGAAGATAATGATGATAGAAAATCCTTTCTAGATTATCTGTGTATTGATTTAAACTATGTTGAAGAACAAAGAAACAATCTTTCGTCAAAACATAGAAATCTTGTTCAAGAACTAAATGCATGCAAAGAACAACTTTTGGTATTTAAACAAGAAAAACTTGATCTTCTTACCATGCAGCATGTAAACACTGGGATTCTCAAAGAGAATCAAAACTTAAGACTTAAACTGAAAGAGCTAACATCTATTACAGAAACATGGCTAAACAGTTTTAATAAAGTCAATCAGTGTATCAATGAGTAAATTCCCACTCAAAAGAAAAAAAATCTTCAGCAGATAACTCATATATGTCTATTACTAGTAGTAATGTACATAAGTCATCTGAAGCTGAAGATTCTACTCTATGTAATCATGATACTGATGAGGTACCCTCAAACAAGTCACAAAGAAACACAACTGATCCTCCAGATCTGACTCTCCAGCATCTTATTATGATTCAGTTGATGATTCTTCAGTATGTAGCACTCCTCTTCTTCCACTGAAGAAGTTGGATGGTGTTGAACTTGGTTTTGGACCAAAGACTGTCAAATCAATCTTGAAGTCAAAATCCACATTCAAAACTAAAACTTTAAAAGGTATCACATTAAATGAACCATCCTTAGCTCCTGCTATAGGCAACAAAAGTTCTTCAGCTTCTAAGACAAATTCAACTCCTGCTGGTAAGTTAAAGAATGTGAAAGTGGAAGATGATCCTCCTCTTGCTATGGTAATGAAAGAACTTAATGAACTAAAATTACAAATCAGCAAGAAAAAGTCATCTTACTCGAGAAACAAAAACACTCAACAGGTTCCTCTCAATGCACTTTAAAACAAATACAAAACTCAATTCAAAATGAATTGTGAATTGTGTGGACAAAACAATCATCTCTCTGAGAATTATTATGAAGTTTTGTTATGTAAAAATTGCAAAAGAACCAATCACAGAACTTGTGATCATGCTAAATTTATGTCCTCCATACATACAAATCAGCATCATACTAGTCAAGGTGAATTTTCCTCAAAATCCAGACCTTCAAGAACCTCAGTATCTTTTCCTTCCTACATACATTGTAGATATAATAATCATCTTTCTGATGATTGTCTATATTATCCCACTTGTGAAATATGTGGAAGCTATGATCATAACAATCATGATCATAACAAGATTATTTCTCAAAGAAGAGGAATCAATCCTGTCACAAAAAATTGTCAAACAAGTGGTAGCAATGTTCATACCATATCTGATCACAATGACATTGTGTGGTTGAGGAAAAGAGAAACTCCTCATGCAAAGAAAGCTGAATCACCAAATGCTTTAAGATCAAAGACTCCTACTAAAAGGTGGGCTTCTAGGCAAAACTAACCATCCTAATCTAGTTTGTGCATTGTAACATATCACTTTTGAAATAAATCCTTCAAAACACATGACTAAAATGGATACATGCACAAATCTTGGAAGAATCATAACCTGAAGGGAGGTATGAAGCAACCCCTCATACAAAATTGAAGGATATGGTTATGGTAAAGTTTTTCAAACGAATGTTCAACTGTTTGAACATTGAAACGATTCAAAACAAAAACTAATAAATCTTCATAAAACCTTATAAACACCAAAAGTTACTAGACAGAAATCTCAACCGACCAAAATGGTCAAGATGATCAAATTGATCACAATAATAAAAACTGATCATCTGCTTCAAATTATTGAGCTCATTTATGATGGACCAGCACACCAATAAAAAACCACATTCATTGATAACCTTACAAAACTGAAGATGTTCAGATCTCTGAACTCATCCTCTCCAAATGGAAGATACTTGAGCATATGATACAATTCTAATTCTCTTTAGTAACTGAGGAATCTGGCATTAAAATCATCAGGCAATAAATCATGATAACATCTTGCTTTAGTTGCAAGACTTAAAGCAATCAGGATCTCTCTTGCCCTTAACCATAAAGTTTTGAGAAGTAGTTGAATCCTCTACCATCTCTCTTACAAGAAAACAAGCCTGAAAGAGGTAAGATAGACACCACTCTGTTTATCCTACAAAACTCAAACTGAATGATGAAATGAGAACAATTGGTGTCTTCACTAACTTTCTTGGATTTCAGATTCATCAATCTGAAGAAACATTTCAATCAACCAAAATGTCAAGAATCTACAAAAGCATGACATAAATGGTTCATTAGTGAATAAACCAATGGTACTCCTAACAAGTTAGGATCTACTCTCAATGGAAAAGCCACATGTGAGACTCAGCTTAAAGGTATATTTGGATCACTAGTGTACCAAACTATAATCAGATCTGACACTTAAATCTCTCTTATTTCTGTGAATGAGATCAAGCAAATCCTAAGGAATCCCACCTTATTGCTGCTAAGAGAACTTTTTGAACTCTTAACCAACATGGACATAAAAAGTACGTCAGGTACTTGTCTATTGTCAAAACATAAGTTTGGTTAATGAAGCGGTTATGATGTCAGCTGAAGCTAAAAATATAGCTGCTACGATGTACTAACATACTATGTATATGAGTCAACTCATTGACTGTGATATCATATGTAAAAAGGTACTCAGTTTGTAGTAACATATGCTACTACAATCTGAAGCAATTCAAGTCTGTACTTAAATCAAAGTTTATAAGATCAAGAATCATACTCTCAAAGGGGACATTGAATAACATTTCATTCCCACTCAATATCAACTTGATGATATCTTCACCAAGACTCTAGATGATCCAACGTTTAAAAGATTGATTGTTGAACTAGGTATGCTGACCATTGATTCAAAACCTGAAGCTTCAGCACTGATTGAAGAAAACTGAACAGTGTCTTCTTCCAAAACTGAAAAAAATTTCATGTTTAAATATCAGTTCAGTTTTTGCATACAACCTTTAACTTGCTCGAGTAACCTAACTGAGCAATCACATGTGTCTCATTCATGGATTTGCATGAGCATGTGTGATTTTGTCGCCTTTGCTGGAGCACATATTGGTTAACTCAAGAACTGAACAAAACTAGTTTATTTTATTCAGTTCAGTTTTGAAAAATAATTTTATCCAAGTCTTTAGCTATCTCTCGAGTGAAGTAACAGATCAATCACACATGTCTCATTCATGGATTTGCATGAGCATTTGTGGTTTTGTCGCCTTCGCTAGAAGATCGATGATGATAAAGATTAAAATAATCATTTTAGCATGACTCAACACCAAACCTGAACCTAGCCCAGCTTTTTTAAAACATCAATCAAGGTCAGTTTTAAAAAAATGATTCTTAAAATAAAAAATTTTATTAAGTGATTTCTTTCGAAGAAAGTTAACTTATTTAAAAGTTTATTAAATGATGAATTTCAAATGTTAGAATGACCTCACCCTTTCTCTCACCTACTTTACCCGTGCACAGACAGCTGTACACTGTTCTAGGTGTCAAAAGCATGTCGAAAGGACTTGCATTTAATTAAAAGTTTCACAAACATGTTAACACAAAACCCTAAAACTTCTCACAAGTTCACAAATTTCACTTAGTTACCATCAAACCCTCACAAGAAAAATGCTACCAACCATATAAACCCCTTTCACCTTTCACAAATCACTTCTCATAAATCACAAATCTGTCCACCAAAAACATACACATGAAATCTTAAACCAAATCAAATCATCAAAACCCTAAAAATGGCAAATCAAGAACAAAACCTCCCACAACAAGAACAACCATTCGTTGCTATTAAACAAGTTAGCTTCAACCTCAAAGACATCATCCTCAACACAAATAATGAGGTTGCTCTTCTTTACCCAGAACACACTAACAAGGAATATTTTAAGTGTGTTTCTGATTTCATCTCCTAATGTTGCCTTAGAAAACCATTCACAAAATCTCCTAACATGTATCAGGAATACCTGGCTGAATTTTGGTACTTAGCCAAAGCATTAGAAAACTCTAAGGTTTCCTTCTCAATTCCCACATGTGGTATTTATGGAGAGGTAGGGTTAAACACATTTAGGAACGCCATTGGCACACACTACCTACCTCATTCTAGTGAATATGTTACACCACCATCTATAGATGTTGTTAGGAAGTGGTTTCCTATGATTGGGTATGGGGAAGAGGTTTCAACAAAAGGAAATCTTAGAAAGAGTCTTCTTCCTCCTAGGTGGAGGTTGCTAATGGCACAGATCATTCGGTGTTTAGGGGGTAAAACTGGTGGGTTTGATCAAATCAAAAATAAAGATGCCATTATGATGTATAGTCTAGCCAATGGCATTCACATAGACTATGCCAACATCTTTTGGGAGGATATCATCCTTAAGCTAAAGAAGAAACAAAAAGAAAAGGTTGTTCCCTACACTCGATTTCTCTCCCTGCTAATAATGTACAAGATGTAGGAAGACTATGGTATTGATAAGGTCACACTATTTCCCACTTAAATCTTCAATGCCAACAATTGGGTACTGAAGCCTAACTAGCCTAAAGAACCTCCTTTCACAACCTACATGCTGGCTATATGTGCTTTAGACAATATCAGGCCTAGTACTTGTCATAGCATATATCAAACAACCAATAGCTCTTGAGTATTCAAGCTGATCCAAACCTGTATTCAGGTTAAGCTTTTCTACCGGATCCATAAGAGTACTCACAGAGAACATTCTTCATGATTAAATTTATTGAGTATTTTCTCAATATAATGAGATTGTGTAATTACAATCCCTTTATTCTAACGTCTGCTTCTCCTATATCTTTCATGGAAAATCTTGATGACAAAAACTTCTTAGTTTTTTCAACTTGATTTTGGTCGGTGCAAAAAATTAACATGTCATCAACATATAAATAAATTATAACACCTTTACCGGAGTCATCAAATTTTTTATATACACACTTATCAGATTGGTTTAGAAGAAAACCACTTGACAACATAACCTCATCAAACTTTTGATGCCATTGTTTAGGTGCATGTTTCAGCCCATACAACAACTTAACTAGCTTACACACCTTATGCTCATTACCTGGCATAACAAATCCTTTCGGTTGCTTCATATACACTTCTTCGTCCAGATCACCATTTAAGAATGTTGTTTTGACATACATTTGATAGATCACTAGATTATAAATAACTGCTAAAGCTAACAACAATCTAATCATAGTGATACGAGCAACGGGTGCATAGGTGTCAAAGTAATATATCCCTTCATTTTGTCTATAGCATTGGATTACCAATCGAGCTTTAAACTTGTTAATTGTTCCATTGACTTTCATCTTCCTTTTGAAGATCCATTTGCAACCAAAATGTTTGCAACCCAGAGGTAAATCAGATAAGACCCATGTATTTTTCCATAATAGAACCAATCTCATCATCAATTGCTTCTTTCCAAAAAGCAACATCACGAGATTGCATAGCTTTATTATAGGTTCTAGGATCTTCCTCTATACTATAGTAGTAAGAGTATTGTAATCCAACTTGATCTCTTGATCCCTCAACTAAATATAGTTGAAAATTAGAACCATATGATTTAGCTTTACTAACTCTTTTTCCTTTACAAGGTTCAGGAGTCTCACTTGGTACATCATCAGAATGATCATCACTTTGATATTCAACTGAATTTGGTATAATATCCTTTGGTCTAGGTATTGAAGAGAATCGATTCTCGTCAAATATTGCATCTCTTGATTCTATAATTGAGTTAATAGAAACATAGTTGTTAGGTTCAATAACATAAAACCTATATGCCTTGGAATGCTCAGCATATCCAACAAAGATGCAATCAAAACCCTTTTCACCCAAAGTTTTCTTTTTCGGATCTGGAAGCCTAACTACAACCCTACAACCCCAAACTCGCAAAAATGACAAGTTGGGTCATTTCTAATACCAAAGTTCATATGGGGTAGTCTTGTTCCTTTTATTAGGAACCCTATTTAATAAATAGCAAGCCGTTAACATGGCTTCTCCCCAAAACCCATTACTCAAACACGAGTAAGATAACATGTAATTAACCATTTCCTTAAGAGCTCTATTTTTCCTTTCAGCCACACCATTTTGTTGTGGTGTGTACGGAGTTGTAGTTTCATGAATGATTCCTATAGATTGGAAAAATACAAGATCATAATATTCACCACCTCTATCTGTGCGTAAGGTTTTAATTAAATCATTTTGTTGCAATTCAACTGTTTTATAAATTCTAAACTTATCAAGGGCTTCATCTTTAGCATGTAGCAAGTAAACATAGCAAAACCTAAAGGTATCATCTATAAAAGTTATGACTTACTTTTTATTACCTAAAGATGGTGTTGCATGAAAATGGCACAAATCACTATGTATCAATTCAAGTATGACAGATTTCCTTGTTATACTTTTAAATGGTTGCCTAGTGATTTTAGTTAATATACAATTAGTATATTTTTCTGGATTTTCATCAATAGCGGGAATTAAATCATCTTTAGACATTTCAAGCATCCTTTTATAGTGAACATGTCCTAAATAAGCATGCCATAATGAAGAATTAACAGTAGTAGAAAAAGACATATAAACCAAATTTGAAACATCAAGAACTTTATTCAAGTTCAACATAAACATACCACTGTTATAATAACCAAATCGTACAAATATACCACACTTCGATAAGATATACTTATCGGATTCATACACTTGCTTATATCTACACTTATTCAATACAGGACCACAAATTAAATTCTTACGAAGTTTAGGAAGATACAACACATTAAACAAAGTAATAGATTTTCCTAAACTAAATTCCAGCACTACACTTCCTTTTCCATGAACAGGAGTGAAATGATCATCACCCGTGAAAAGTACAGATCTGTCTTCCATCGGTTCATATGTATTTAACCAGAAACTATCTTTACAAACATGAGTTGTAGCACCAGAATCAATCCACCACGCAATTGCATCAACCTGCATATAAAATGCTTCAGAAATTAGTGAAATATAATATTTAACCATCATGTTCCAAACATGTACTAAATTCTGACCTTAGTCTTAGGATTGGTCCTTAGACCCCTTTCCCGAACCACCCGCATTTGTATTTTTCTTATTACCACTATGACAATCCTTCTTGAAGTGACCAGTCTTGCCACACTTCCAACATTCAAACTTAGGTTTCTTGTTGGAACCAGAACCATTGTTGTTCTCCTTGAAACCACGTTTCTTACCTTTGTTTTGTTTGTTGTTCTTATTTTTACCCTCTTCTGTCATGTTCACAGAGGGTTTATCCACTTCCTTACCCTTGCCCTTGTCAATGTCTTGCGGCCTAAGAGAATCCTTTATACGCAAGTGACTACCAAGTTAGACCAAAGATAAATCGTCTTTACCATGTTTCAAAGTATGTTTGAAATCCTTCCAGGAAGGAGGCAACTTATCAATTATACTTGAAATAGAAATGGATTCATCCATTTTCAAGCCATGTTGTGTATACTGTCCAAGGATCCTAAGGAGTTCATTAAACTGTTTCATGACTGTTCTAGAATCGACCATTTTGTAATTATTAAAATTACTTACAAGGAACTTCTTACTAGAAGCATCCTCTGCCATGTACTTGGATTCAAGAGAATCCCACAACTCCTTAGCCGATTCAACATTCTGATATACATCAAAGAGAGAGTCAGACATACCATTTAATATGTGTCCCCTGCATATGTAGTCATTGTTCTACCACTTTGCTCTTATCCTTATTGTTTCCACTGTGTCATTTTCCAACAATTCTGGCATCGGTGTGGTCACCACATAAACCACCTTCAAATTCGTCAACAAGAAATGCATCTTCGTCTGCCATCGCCTAAAATCATGCCCCTTAAACTTGTCTAGTTTTCCCAAGTTCGTAGTCATCTCTTTCACCGTAGTTCCAGCCATAACCTCAATGGAAAATACTTTATACATTTGTTAGATAATCGGGTTTGTGATGATCCTGGAAATCTTACTTGTATCATGTTGAATTCACTTTTTTTATAAAGTATTTCGATCCTCTTTATGCTTGGGTTGCACGAAATCTCTATCGGGATAATACAAGAAGAATAGCAATTTGTGTTTTAGGCATAAGATCACACATTATGAACAATGAAAGAATTATAAGAGAGTTTTTAATTTTGTATATCTGAGACCAAATGTTCCTGTATAATATAACAGAAAGTTGTGACAGGTTTTGGTAGTTAGATTTAGTTAAAATCAAATTTTACAACCAACTCACATGTAGTTTACGGCGTAACACTAAAATAGTTTACGGCGTAACGTCATTACTACTTCACTTGTTACGGCGTAACATTGCCTATTACGGCGTAATCCAACAAGTCTTTGATATTGACTATACATTACGGCATAACCTAATCGCATAGGTTACGACGTAAACCCCAAAAGATCTTTGTTCTTTACCCTGCATTTCCTGTCTTGATAGATTTCATGTTAACTCAACGATTGTGCACTCCACACTTCCCTAACTCGTTTCCAAGCCGAACATGAAACCTCATTGGTCTCTAGTAAATCATCATTACCTAAATGGCCGTCGATGACACTAAAATCACCAATAATCTATTCATATGAGTGATGCCTGTTATCTAGAAATGTAGCTCTATGTCTTAGATCCTCAATGAGACAAGATTTTTACTCTCTTTCTTGATGATGCCCTTTGTAAGAGCCTCTGTCTACATTAGTATGGGCTACTGATGTTTTCAGATAGGGTGTTTACTTGAGGGAAATGTAGTCAGGAAGTAAGGTATCTCCATGGTTGCTTAGGTCTAGTTCTTACTCTAATTAGTTCTAGCCTAGAAGAATGGTGATTAGCTACAATCTTGTTTATAAATAATGATAGTTGTATGAATTCAATTCTATATTAAGACTAAATGGGCATGTCCATTCTAGTCTAATGAATCTTTGTAAGCTACTTATATGTTTTGATTTATAATACAGTTCATCATTTCAAGGAAAAAAAATAAGCGCATTTGTGGTTTAGACATTTTACTTAGAAATTCAACATGTTGCATGATCAAAACCACAATTTAAAATTAATATTTTACGAGTTGCACATTGCCCTTATGCAAAATAATGCTGAGACTTCGTGGCCAAAAGTAACTATGTGTACCATCAATCTCAAAGTTCTTTGTAAACCAACTACTAAACCTACGAGTCACTTTGATGTCTTGTATGTGTTAAGCTAAAAGCTTCAAGAGCCAAATATAGCTAAGTAAGTCATTTACTTTTATACATACACACAATGATGGAATTCTCTTTCATAGTTTCGTCAAAAACTTCAACCTTTCCGGACCGCATCCGGTCTAAAAAATATGTGTTTATAGTCATTGTTTAGTTACTTTAGAAACACATGCAAAATAAACTTAAATCTAAATAAAAGCCTTCATATTATGATACGAATATTTTCGGTCACTTGTTCCATTATAGTTCTGGTTCTGTCCCTACATACAAAGTTACGTAAAAACAATATTTATTTGAACTACACATAACAAAATGACAAAAGATAGATATAATGATATCGTGAGAGAATCCCAACAGACATGGCTGATTAACCCGAGAGGTTAAGGTGAAAGACTTTGCGGGGGGGGCTCTTTGCTTATTGACCCATTTGATAACATTTTCTTCCCAACAAAAACAATGATGTTTCTTTTTTCATATAAGTGCTCATGGGTGCAAACCCCATAGTCGCACATAACTTCATCTTTTTTCACTCCTTCTCCAAAATTTACATTATTACGCTTTCAACTTTTATATAAAAAAACACCCTTTAAATTAGGATTATCAATGTGGTGTCTATCGGGTTGTTAAAAAATAAAAATAACCTGTAATCCCACCTCTTAAGAAACCAGTCTATGGGGGACGAGTAAGGTCGGGGTTGGTCTATAGGGTTATCAAGTTACTGTTAAAGAAAAATAAATAAAGCCATATTCTTTAAGTTATCGGACGAGAATATTAACTGGGTGCAAGTGTTTTAAGCTAGGATTGCTATTTATTCAAGGAAATAAGTTTTGTATAATTAAACCAACTTTATCTGTACATAAACGAGGTTTTGCGCCCGTGCTAAGCTGCGGATCGTGAGGTTTTACGTTAAGGACTAACTGTGCAACTGGTGGATAAACTCAGGGACTATTCTCGTAACTTGATAACCTTAAGGATAAATCACGAACATGAGGATAATACGTTAAATCTGTGTTGAGTAATTTTCTCAATCAATAAAGTTTAAAAAAAGACGTTTAACGGTCGTGACTTACGAAAGTTAAGTAAGACCTTAGTATTCAAGATTGTAACTGCTTCACTCCCTTATTTTTACCTGTCATTATTTTTTTATTTTTGTCCCGGAGCTTAACGACCGTTATATGCATTAACACCCTCCTCTTACTGTATATTACATATAATATGATATTGGTGTCGTACTTTTGTACTTGTTTATTATGAAACAAAGTACACCAAGCAATTGAAAGTGTTGTATGCTTGGGGTAAACTTATTAAAAAAAGATTTTTTAATGGATTTAAAAAAAAAAAATTTGTTAATATATGGTTATATTTTATCAGGTTGACCTAATAACCAGATAACAAAGTAACTAGGACCCAAAACCGACCTTAGGCTATTGGGTTTACCCCATAAATCTAGCAAGCTAAGTTGGACCCAAAACCAACCCGACCTTATAAAACCCTATCGGGTTCGAATCGAGCAGCTAGTTTGAACTTTGAATCACACAAGGAAACACCTTTACTTTTTTATCCTTCATCTTATTAATTTTTACACTTTTAACCCTTCAACTTTCATTTTAGAAACAAAAAAACTCCCTTCATAAACACCTTTACACTTTTAACCCTCCAACTTATAAAAACTACTGTAATAAAAATGCCCCAATTTAAATACGACGTATAATTAAAAACACCGACTACCAATCAACCCACCAAATCACTCCAATTTAAAACAATCCTTAGGTAGGGTTTAATAATCTGTTATTCCGTTACAGTTCAGGTATAATTCCGTTTATTTGTTAGTTATTATCGTTATAAGCTAATAAACCCATCAAATAAGCTGATAATTATTTGTTAGTTATTAATTTATCAAGTTTTCAATAAGCTAATAAACCCATCAAATAAGCTAAGAAGGTTAGTTATTGATGTGGGTTATGAGCTTATTGAAATTTAAATAAGGTTTATAAGTCCATCAAATAAGCTTTATATCTAAATGACATTAGAAAGATTATCAATTTTTCAATAAGCTAATAAGCCCATCAAATAAGCTAAAACTGTTAGTTATTGAAAATTTTGATAAGCTTTATAAGGTAATCTTTTAAGGCTTAACGAACACTTGGTAGCTTATGTAATGATGATTAATAACTTCATTTCTTAAGCTTTATACGGGTTGGGTTGTTAGTCAGACATTGCCACCCCTAGTTAATCGGTTCGCTTATTGGGTCATTTGGTTTATTCGGTTCGGATAGTTGGGTTACCCCACTACTTGTAATCTTATAAATAGATAGAAGAACTGCTAGCTTGTAGCTACTGCTATTAGTTTATAATCTGAACTCTCGAGTGTTGTGTTGATTTAGTTAAGGCCGTGTTTGGGGACGAGCGTTTAGCGTTTTGGATTTTGTTTATGCGCGTTTATTTGAAACATGCTAATAATAGACGTGTGTCGTTGTACGGTTTATATTTATAGATAAAGCTATGTTACTAGATGCTTTTAAAGCTTGTAGCTACGGTAATAGGTTTATGACCTGGATTTATAGACACAACTGCTAATGCAACAACGTTGAGCGTTTAGAATAGAATGTTATTGTTGCGTCTCTACCATCTGATCTTGTTTAAATGCTTCTATTTGAAATGCTAATAAAGGACGCATTTTTGTTTTACGCTGTTTTACACTTTATACTTACATATAAGTTACCAAGTGCTTTTATAAAAAAACAACTACTTACTTCTAGTTTTGCCAAAAATAGTCCAATTGTAAAGGTTTTTGTTTGTTTTTAGGTGTTAACGTGTTTGATTTTAGTGATACAGGACCCGATGGTTATTATTAGATGAATCGGGACACGTTGGAGCGAGGAGGATGGTGTTGGGGATTGCAGCTGCCTGCGAAAGATCGAGTCGTCTTCAAGTGTCTGAGAGAAATCGTTACTTGGGTAGTTTTTTCATTTTTCCCATATTGTATGTGTTTTGTAAGAATTTGGGATTAGGGGTTTATTTTTTTTTTTCAATCGTTTCAACTTTGTTACTGTATGAATCGTGTTTGGGTAAGCTTATCTGCTCATGGTTGTAAAACTCGTTAGGCTGTACTTGAGAGGTCGACTACCTTGTAGTGAGTAATTGGCCTAGGCGGCGAGTACTCGAATTGGAATGTTTTTATATAAGTATCGAAGTTGTATATATCAGACGTAATTTGGATCTAGAATTGTTCATAGACCTTGATGTATGTTTTGAAGCATTAACACACTTGTTAAAATATATCAAACTGAGTTTTGTACGAGTCAGCACCGAGCTGACCATGTTTCGACCAAATTGAATCTTGCGCCGATCTCTGCTTCAATAACTCGCCTGGTCACTGATCTTGTAGATTGTAATCGCTGATCGACTTTGTGTTCCGAGCTTTACAAACACTAGGTTGCGATTATTTAAGAGGTTAATAAGTTATTGGGTATAATAAAAGGTCAAAAACTTAGTTCCAACCCCATAGTCAGCACATAACTCATCTTTTTTTCACACCTTACTCCTAATTAACATTTTTACGCTTTCAACTTTCCCTAATTATCATGTTTAGAGCAGCGTGAGTTTGTGAGAGGGATAGCTGTCATGGGAATATGGGATTTAGGGGGTGTTTGGTTAAGTTTATATCCAGAACTTATAGGTTGGGTAAGCTTATGCAAGAATGTTTATTAGTTATTTGGGGGAATAAGGGGTTTTTCGATAATGACTTACTGGATAAGTTAAGCATAAGGTAAGAACCACCTATATTTAAGGTAAGAAAGGATATAGTATGTTGCCTTGTTCTGCGTCAAGATAAGAACCACCTATCTAAAGGCGTTATCTTTCTGATGTTTGGTTATAAAAGTTACAAGGTTCACTAGTTTTTCTGGTGTACGCTCTACTTATATCATTTCTTAAGTTCCACACCATATATTTGTGACAAGCTCATTGTTTAAGTGTTAACATTTTGAAGAGTCATTCATTTTCAGTTTCTTCAATAACACAAAGTTTACTACATTTCAGGATTAGATGTTCTTGCAACTGCAAAGCGAGTTGAAGGATCCTAGACCAAAAGTTTCTTCTATGATGGCATCTATGGACGAAGATGTGGAAAAAACCTCCCTTACTGATCAAGATGACGTTGGAAGTGGTGTATCCAGCAGTGGACAAAATAAAAGCAGAAAGTACCGTGATTCAAGTGGAAGCAAAACGTTTGATTCAGGTAATAATAGTTAGTTACTATAAGTCATTGTTTTGCTTACTTAAAGTAAACATTTGAATGTAATGTAATCTGTACAGCTTGATCTAATTGTGATGTTTTTCAATGTTGCAGATAGTCAAACCACTGAAGAACGATCTGCTAGATATGCTTCTACCTCGCATGCTGAGGTAACTTGGCTGTTTGAGATAATGTCTTTTAATCTTGTGAGCTTGATCAAACTTTTATATCAGCAACTGCAGTTAAAGTTGTGTTTGCGTATGAATGTTATATTAGATTTGCGCCCATACCTAATACTGAGTTTGTACTGGGATGTTGCAGCGTGATACTCCATCTAGGAGTTCCAGAAGTGGTGATCGTCGTCGTTCTAGGCGTGATTCACCAGAATATGATAGGCATCAAGGTAGGGTAGTCTCAAGGAGACATAGTGATGATAGGGATTATCGAAACTGTTCAGAACCGTCACCTCGTCATGGAAGAGACTATAGAGATTGTAATAATAAAAGAAGCAGATATGAAAGTTCAAGGAGAACTCCTGGTATAGCTCATTTACATATTGGTGGCTTTTTAGAAAATCCCTTTAAAACCCATGTGTAATATCGCTATTCTGATGAATATCCCAAAATTTCATTAAAGACCATATTTTTTATGCGTGTATAATGCTAGTTTTATCTAATAATTAACATGTGTGACTATGTGACTATTGTAGGCAGATCTGATTGGGATGACGGATGATGGGAATGGGAAGAATCACCGCGTTGTGATAGCCGTTCGAGTAGTAGGCATTATCAACCTTCACCATCACCAATGCTAGTTGGTACTTCTCCCGATGCACGATTAGTGTCCCCTTGGCTTGGGGGAAATACTCCTCATTCTGGTATGTTCATTAATTCTTTTGGATCTCATTGTTAACATAAAACTCAATGTTAACTTAATTTCTTTTTTTAAGGTTAAGATTTATTCTAGATTTGTCAGAATGCGCCGGTTGGGCAATTCATTGTTTGTTATTATCGTCATAACTGATTAATTTTGAAACATTAACTTTATCAAATTAGGTTTTAATTAATTTATTTCTATTTGAATTGTTCATAATTAGGTTTTGTTATATCGAATAGCGATAACGTAACTATATCAGTTAGTATTAGTTGTTTTAATTTTAGGCTGTGTTTGGCGATGAGCGATTAGCGTTAGAATAAACAGCTATTATGAACTGCTATTAGTTTATAATCTGAACTCTCGAGTGTTGTGTTGATTTAGTTAAGGCCGTGTTTGGGGACGAGCATTTAGCATTTGGATAGCGCGTTTATTTCAAACATGCTAATAATAGACGTTCGTCGTTTTACGACCTATATTTAAGCTATGTTACTAGATGCTTTTACAGCGTGTAGCTACGGCTATTAGTATATGACCTGAACTCTTTATAGAACAAACATCTACTACTAACACGTTGAGCGTTTACCTTCTGGAATTTGTTTAAATGCTTCTATTTGAAATACTAATAAAGGTCGCGTTTTGTTTTACGTTGTTTTACACTTTATAATTACATATACAACTAAGTTACCAAGTGGTTTTATAAAACAAACAACTACTTACCGCTAGTTTTGCCAAAAATAGCCCAAGGGTAAAGGTTTTTGTTTGTTGTTAGATGTTAACATGTTTGATTTTGGAGATAACAGGATCCGATGGATATTATTAATGTTGGAAAAACATAATCTATTAATCTTTGTAGGGCTGCAAGTCGACACATCAGGAAGAAGAATAAATGACAGCAGCATATTTTATTTAACAGGCCCTGAACTTATATTATAAAGTCTGTATTATTAGCATTGGGCCACAGACCCGAAACCTTATTAGGTTAGAAAGATAGGACGGTTAGGAAGTTAGGTTTATAAAAGATATGTCGTTTACTTTTATTAAAGGGACATGTCTGTTGGTTTTATCAGAACCATCACAACCCTTTGTAAAGTATCGATTCAGCATGTATAAATAGATAGGAATTCTGCTGTAACAACCAACCCATTCGATTTATATATCAGATTATTATTAGGGTTCATCCCATCTTCTTCTTTATTCCTTTTATTTCTTGAATGATGTTTGTGTTCATGATGCTTGTTTGATCATAATATGATCCTGGAGATTATGAAGACCTGTGGAAATCGCTTCCTGTTTATACATGTGGTATCAGAGCGAAAGGGATCAAACAACACTACAATTCATGTGACAATCATCATACAAACAGCCATGAAGAAAAGAGACAGCGGACTCAAAAGAGGAAGAAAGAAAGAAGACGCAACCATGGATGCTAATTGGAGGAGAAAAGAAACGGTTATACCATCCAAATCGGTTAACCAAGAAGTAGAAAAGTAGGATCATCATGGTTTATAATTACCTCGGTCAAAGCAAGCAAGATAAACCCCTAATTAGCAACTTGGTTAGGAGCACGAAGGTTGATTAGCAAGATGGTCAACGTTTGTACTGGGTAGCAAGTAGCCTAGAAATCAAGTTAATTTG
The DNA here is from genome assembly GCA_026074375.1 of Tanacetum coccineum. Classification (NCBI taxonomy): domain Eukaryota; kingdom Viridiplantae; phylum Streptophyta; class Magnoliopsida; order Asterales; family Asteraceae; genus Tanacetum; species Tanacetum coccineum. The sequence continues at coordinate 12,013 of BQNB010060108.1, read as the reverse complement.
GGTAGCAAGTAGCCCAAAACAGCAAGAAATTTGATTCAAGGTTCAACAGCAAGAAATCAGAACCAATTTTGATTCTAAGCAAGCAAGCAAGAGAAAACGTCATAGCTTCTATATAAGCAAGGTACATCAACAATGAAGCAGTAAGCAAGAAAGATTGAAGACACAAAGATTAATAGATTAGGGGGAATGTGTTGGAAAGACATAATCCATTAATCTTTGTAGGGCTGCAAGTCGACACATCAAGAAGAAGAATAAATGACAGCAGCATATTTTATTTAACAGGCCCTGAACTTATATTATAAAGTCTGTATTATTAGCATTGGGCCACAGACCCAAAACCTTATTAGGTTAGAAAGATAGGACGGTTAGGAAGTTAGGTTTATAAAAGATATGTCGTTTACTTTTATTAAAGGGACATGTCTGTTGGTTTTATCAAAACCATCACAACCCTTTGTGAAGTATCGATTCAGCATGTATAAATAGATAGGAATTCTGCTGTAACAATCAACCCATTCGATTTATATATCAGATTATATAAGGGTTCATCCCATCTTCTTCTTTATTCCTTTTATTTCTTGAATGATGTTTATGTTCATGATGCTTGTTTGATCATAATATGATCCTGGAGATTATGAAGACCTGTGGAAATCGCTTCCTGTTCTACAATTAAGAGGACGGACCCGTTGGAGCCGGAGGAGACTGGTGATGGCGGATTGCAGTTGCCGGGGAAAGATCAAGTCATCTTCAGGCCGTCTGAGAAGATCACTATTAGGTGAGGACTTATGTTTATTACATTGGGATGATGTATTTGCCTTTTCATGGACCATTACTCTGTATGTGTTAAAGTAGTGTGATCATATGGGATTTAGGGGCTGTTTGGATAAGCTTATTTAAATAGCTTAATAGGTAATTGGGTTCTAAAAAAGCTATAATTACGGCTGCAAATCTCGCTAGGTGGCAGCGAGGGGGTACTCTGATCAGAATTTTTATGTACAAGTTTTGAAATTATATGTATGACATGTAAATAGGACCATACAATCGTTTATAGACCCTAGAATATGTTATTTTTTTTTTTTGGAAACATTAAACAAAAAACCATTGTTAAAATACTTCAAACTGAATTTTGTATGGGTTAGCATCGAGTTGACCAAGGTTCATTAGTTTCTAAAGTTGCAAGGTTCATTAGTTTTTCTTGTGTACACTCTAGTTATATCCTATCATAAGTTCCGCACCATATTTGTAACAGGCTCATGTATCTTGTTTGAGTGTTACATACTGAAGTGTCATTCATTTTCAGTTTCATCTTCGCACTCCAACCGTTTCCTCTATAATGGCATCTATAGACGAAGATGTAGAAAAATCCTCACTCGCTGATCAAGAGGACGTTGGATGTGGTGTATCTGGCAATGCACAAAATAAAAGCTGAAAGTACAGTTATTCAAGTGGAAGCAAAACATTTGATTCAGGTAAGAGTTAGGTATACCACAAGTCCATTGTTTAAATGTAATGTAAACCTTTACATTTGAATCTAATTGTGAGATGGTTTGTTCAATGTTTGCAGAAAATCAAGATTTACTAAAGAAGAACGTTCTGCTAGAAATGGCTTGTACCTCCATTGCGAGGTAAACTTAGGCTATTTGAGATAATGTTTTTGATCTGCTAGATACGCTTGTACATCGCATGCTGAGGTAACTTAGCTGTTTGATTTTGTTATATGCGTAACTAGTGTTTGGAATAAAGGTTTAAACAGATGGCTATGTAGATCTGAATTGTCTTCGGCCAGTAGAGATTATAAGGATAGTTTTTTGTTTGGGAATAAATGGATGGGTATTGATGAAAGGCATGCAGACAGATAAAAAGCATTAATAGTCTGCTAGATATGAAACTGCCTCAACCGATTAGATTTGGAAATCTGTGGTTATTAAAGGAGTGTTTGGGTTGAAGATTGGTTAGATGAAATCTGCTGGTTTGAAGATTGCTATGTATCTTGATAACCTTCTCTCTCTTCATTCGATATTCCTCCATATATAGTTTGTGTATATGTTGTGTTTGGGATGTTTACTGACGGCTCTTTATGTAATATCAAGTTTCAAACTCGAGGGAAAAATGATGCTGAGTTGATGTTGTGATAAATAAACATGGATTATCTCAGCATAGAAGTCTTGATGTATGCATCAGTAGTTTAATAAGCTGTAGTATTGATTTTTCTACTTGGATTGCGTATGTCCATCCTATTAGTAAAACACTATGTAACATGTCACACCCCCAAAATATCAGAGTATAATGGCAACCGAGGGAGTGTGACTTCATGATTATCATACTTCGTAAGCAATACATAACGACTCTATTTGAGACGTTTTTAAAGAAAACGATCACGTTGAATTAGGAAATAATAAATTGTTTAAGCATTCATACTGAAGCAAAAAACGACAATACAACATTGTTTTTAACATAGTACAGAGTGAACTTCCAGACAACGGGAAAATAACCTGTAATGCATGAAAGACTTCATATAGACAATCATCTTCGTTCTTAATACCTGAGAAAACATTGCTAAAGTGTCAACATAAAGTTGGTGAGTTCATAGGTTTGTTTAAGCAGAAAATGTAGTGTTTATGAATCACAAGATTTCACCCGCATATGACAATATAACAGATACAAAGTCATATAAATTGCATTACTATTGTCTAAGCTCATGACACCGAAGCGTTAACATATACCAACAATAAATGAATGCCCTTGCAGGTGTCTAACCCGGGACACCCGTAATCTGACTCAAATGAAACTGTGTTTGCTTGACTAATGTCAGTCCAAGACAAACAGGGATTGTCAATCCCGATAGATCTATCCATAACATTCGCGCTCACAAAGATTGACGGTTCATGATAAATCGGGCAATTAGCAACTTGGGTTAAATCGGGACTTAGACCAATCAGTAATGAGTAATTGTACTTGTATTCACACGTTTGAAATAAGCAATGTTCTCACCCCAAAAGATGATTTAAAACAGTAGAGTAGGGGCTATGAAAACTCACCTTGTTGGTTAATCGTCTGAAACAGATAGTGGCTCAATGCACGTCAAAGTAACTCAGTCAGACACCTAAATAATTATGACAAGGTCTGAGTTTACGTTCAAAAATTAATGTATGCAGTAGACTATGCAATTGGTCAAAAGGGTATTGTCGTTTAGGAGTTAACGTTTTTACGCTTTCAAAGTGCTGATTGAACCGTTGGCTCTAGGGATGGTACACGAATACGCATATATAAGTATTTATACATAATTTGATGTACTTATGTGCTTACGATCACATGATCATATTGTTAAAATAATGCAGTTTAAGTTTTTAATAATATAACTTATTATTTACCAACTATTGAGTTATGCATATGTTTATCTCGCTCGTTTACCTATTCTAATCGTCACCTAAAACTCGTCTTAACTATCCATTTTATGTGCCACCATTTATGCGAACGTAAAATAATTTTAGTAAAATTTATTTTACGTGTATTTAATATTCCTACTTTCAAAATTTACAATTTAATTCATATGGCTTTTAAAATCATGTTTAAACCCCAAATAGACTCGTTTACTTGTTTAAAAACTTGTCCCATTGTTAATAATCTTAAGTCATAAAAATATCATTTCAAATTGTTATACTCGTTGAAATAGCTATACTTGATAACGAGTTGTCAAACCATTTGGGGCTCGAACCGATAGTTCGATAACTATTATAAATGAATGTAGTGTGAACTTTCCTATGTCAACTTGTCAAAAGCTAGGAAGATATGCACTCCTTTTCTATAAAAAAAAACTCATCACATGCATATATATAATAAGCACATGTCCTTTGTCTTTCTTTCTTTCTGCTATTTCACAACGCAACAACAGTGAGTTTTTATACTCACTGTTTTGGTTTCTATTCTAACGCAGCAAAGCCCAATATGTATATATATTACTTTTTTATTTATTTTTCATGCTTTACGACATGCATGGTTAGAGAACGAGGAGGCTTAATCTCAAGACACAAGGACATGGTTACGTCCTTTGCAGCCCCTCAGTAGTGACAATGGCAGCAGCCTTTTATGGTTAGCTTGCGCGCATTGACACTCCTTATGATGCGACTCGGTGACAAGGGTTTACGAGGTCCGGGCACGAACCAACGAACACGAGTTGCTAGCTTTTAACAGCGTCTGCAACGCACCAACAACGAGCAAAGGGTCGCTATGGTTCGTCTTGGTTCACTTGGTCATACCTACGGTAGGTGTCGAGGTCACAACATAAGAACCTCTACAACATTTCACGTGTAAACCTAAGGTTTATTAGTCCCTAGTGAGCCAACGTATTTTGATCATGACATGTTTAAGGTTTTTCTTTACAAAATCTCTTGGTTCGTTATATAGCTTTTAATTTCGTCATGTCTGTTTCTAGTTTATGTTGGGTCGAGTATTTACGGTCATATTTCATGCATAGCACGGCAAGGGTTCGGCATACGCGCATATAAAATGATCACGCATGGACTGTGCCATGCGTGTCGCATGCTTGTCATGCGAGGTCGAGACCCTCGTCTAGTTTTGCTAATGTTTTGGCGAGTTTATTCATGTCGTACTTTGAACTACAAGATGATAATATAGTGTGACAACATCAAGCTACAAGGGTAACTTACAAAGGTCCGAGTATTGCTAAATGGGTTGAGGCGTGACGACGACGAGAAGCTTGAACCAACCCCTTGGTTATTACCACTCCGAATCCGACGCCTCCTAGTTCTTGTGTTCAAACAGAACCTTGACTCCAGCCGTGTTAATTTACTACTTGATTTCAAAATTTAGATAGACTAGAAGTGTGCATGCAATGGCTTCCTTTATACCCGAAGTTTTTGATTGATTACTGAAATGTTACATGTGAAGGGCCCTATACACATTGTTGCACCAGGGTGATGATTCTAATACTATTAGACATTATTTTCTTTTCATAATACTGTTAAGACATCTCTACTATTAAGGCATCTCTACTATTCCCTATTTCTAACTTTTGAATTTGTATCCGGTTGATAATACGTAGCATGTGAATGAATCCTTCAAAGTGATAAAGTAGTAGGGCAGTGTGTGTAAGACTTGTAATGATAATGTTCCATTATTATTGTATATTGAATTATGTACATTCATATGTACATATATATCTGATGTTGGACCTTTCATGTGCATATGTATGTAATTTATTTTATTTATGTTGAACTATATCATAGTTGTCATAGTTATTAATTTGAATGTAGGTAGTTTTATAAAGTGCTACAAGTAATTTGGTCTCGTTTCACAAGAACAAAGTATGATTTTTTTCCGTTACGCGTTCTAAAATATCTTTTTAGACATAGAGTACTAATGGTGATGTTCGCGTGCAATTTAAACGTTCCATGATAAAAAGTAATGCATTGACGATCATAAGATGACTTCTCGTTGAAATTAACGGTAAACTTGCAAACTTGCAGTACATGATTTTTACTTAACGAAAAGAGGATCTAATTTTCTTACGGGGTGTCACATAACATGTAAATTTGGTAAACGTCACAAATTTAAGAAACTATTAGTATCAATTTACATGTAAATATGTTAATATCAGCTCGTTTATCAGTTCAAAACACAAGTAGAATTCAACACCAGAAACTGGATCGAGGGAAATTAAACCACAGGTAATCGTGTTTGACACATAGGATTTAACTACGACATGGACCACTCCTTCTTGTAGTTACTCTCAGCTTTACCATACATGCATGATGATAGACCTAAAAGAGTTCAAAAAATAAAACCATTTTAGTGAGAGAATAATTAACAAACTCATGTAAAATTTGCAATAGGAGAGAACTGAGTACCTTATATATTTTGAAGTACATTCAGAATACGCTGCAACTCATTAACAACAATTTCTATTTTCATTCGTTGTGGTGGGGAATCCATAGAACATGATACTCTGATCTTGATTGTTGCAGTCATACATTCTTCCACTTTTATTGCATTCGCTTGTGTGCTTTGCAACACAATGGTATCATTATCAATAACATCGATTACATGATCCGGTAATGCCATGTAAGAAAATTTATGAAGGCTAAGACCTTCATTAAACATGACGTTTGTTGGCTTTTTCCCAGTCATCACTTCTAGTAATAATATTCCAAAACTATACACGTCCCCACTACTTGTCATCTCACTCCCGATACCATACTCTACAAATAAAAAACAATTAATTAAGTAGTTTACAAACTGTAACTTGTAAGTAAATATAATCATCATGGAATAAAAGTGGAAATACCTGGAGGTGCATAACCAATTGTTCCTTTAACCCCGGTTGAGCTGTTTTGGTTTAAGTCTGTACCAAGTAGTCGAGCTAAACCAAAGTCTCCAACATGAGCCACCATATATGCATCAAGTAGAATGTTACTAGGCTTCAAGTCACAGTGCACAATCATTGTTTGACAGTGATTGTGAAGATAATCAAGCGCGGTTGCAACATCTCTGAGAATATTTATTCTTTGAAGATGGTTGAGTATTTGCACATGAATGAAGCCAATCGTGCACACTTCCATTCGACATAAATTCGTAAACTAAAGCTTTAAAATCATTTCTTTGGAAATCAGTACTTGAACATGCTGTTATAATCTTCAACAGATTACGGTGTCGAATATTCCGCCATGCTTCACATTCTTCTACAAAACTTTTGTGAGCACCTCGATTTTGAAGATGTATAACTTTGACCGCAACAAATTTCTCATCATCAGAATCGAGGATTCCTTTATAAACAGAGCTAAACCCACCCTCGCCAATCAAATTCTCTGTGGAGAAGCCATTAGTGGCCTTGAGAAGTTCATTGTATGAAACTTTCAAGAACCATTCACTCCCTAAAGATTGAGATGGTTGACTGTTGCATTTCTTCTTACACAAAAGATACACACAACATAATACGATGAGCAACATCGATGCAATCACAATGACTAATATTAAGAAAGGAAACCGTATTTTATGTCTAACCCTTTCCTTGCATTTGGGTAACTCAAGTGTTACCAGACCACCACAAAGCCTATCGTTCCTAGAAACCGTAAATGCACTTGCATTGGAAAACACTCCTACAACGGGTACTTCACCCTCAAAATCATTAAATGATAGGTTCAAAAATTCTAAGGAGTTCCATTTGTCTATGAATTGAGGAATTTTTCCTGATAAGTTATTTTGAGAAATGTCGAGTACCTGTAATCCTCCTAAGGAACTTAATGAAGGTGGTATTATGCCTTCAAATATGTTGCCACTAAGGTATAACTTTGTAAGGCTAACGCACTCACCAAGGCTACTAGTAATGGTACGTGACAAATTATTATAAGATAAATCGAGATGGCTCAACATATTGAGATCTTTAATCTCTATTGGAATGGAACGAGACAGGATGTTGTATGAAAGATCTAAAAAATTGGTTAATGATGGAATTTGAAGAAGTTGCTTGGGTATGTTTCCACTTAGTCTATTGTATGAAAGGTCTAACCCACATTAAGTTCTTTACAATTCCCAATGCTTAGTGGAATATGGCCTTCTAATTTTTTGAAACTTATAAAAAGTTCAGTCAACAATGATAAGTTCCCAATGGCATGAGGGATAGGCCCTGAAAATTCATTTACTGATAAACAAGTAATTAGTAGTAAATCCTCATTTAAACAATTACATCACTTCAAGGTATGAATAAATAAATGCTTAATTCATTTTATGATCAAAGAAATTTTTTATTTAACCTCACACTTTTATAAAATGTTGTAAACATTTTTATAAACTTACAAAACATTTTCTACAATTAAAAGAAATATTTTATTCAAAATAAATATTTTGAAATTCAAATTTCCGGACCTAAAACGGCTAGAAAAGTTCCAAAAAATTCCCCCTACACAAAAGACAAACTGGGGAGCCCTTAATCTAGGGCGGCCCCTTTAAATACACGGGCGGCCCCCTTAATTTTAAGGGGACTGCCCCTGGTCGACGCACCCCTAGTTTGTCCTGTAAATACTGGACTTTTCCCCACTATTTTCTCACCTTTTGTGCTCATTTTTTCTGCTCTAAAACAGCCCACACATCTCACTAAAATCCCTTGATCATTTAATCATAAAGCTTTGTTTCTAAGTGATCCAAGCTTAATCCCTCAAGTGCAAGAGAAGAATACTTTCATCATCAAGTGAAGAAGTATTACACCTTAGTGTGCATAGCAATTTTGTTGCACTCATCTCACATATTTGTAAATCAATTGTTTATCTTGTAGTTGTGTGTAGTAGCTAGATCTTGGCAACCTTTGTAAGTATAGTTAGATCATGGTGATCTTACCAAGTAGTGTTAGATAGTTGTGATATAATAGTGTGGTGAAGTGAAGTTGTGAAGAAGTCGTGAAGTTGTGAAGAAGTCGTGAAGTTGTGAAGAAGTCGTGAAGTTGTGAAGTCGTGAAGTTGTGTTGTGATAGATTGGTTCTAGCTAAGATTAGAACTCGAAATTTAGCTTTGTGTCGTAAATCGGTGTAAGCAACGTTGTGTACGATTTTCTCCGCCATAAGGGAGTTTGTAGACATAGTGAAGAAAACTCTCGAGTTTGGTGCTCGGGGAGTGGAGTAGGGCGAAGAGGTGCTTCGTTAACGAACCACTATAAATCCTTACGTTGTGGTTTGATTGTTCTTACTCTTATCTCTTGTCTTACATTACTTTCTCATATCATTTATTGTTCTTCACAACTTAACTTCACCACTCTACTTATATCACAACTATCTAACCCTACTTGGTAAGATCACCACTAATTAACTATACTGGTGCAAGTGTTGAAATTCACATAAAGTCGAATCTAAAATTTTCAAGTCGAATCTAAAATTTTACAAAACAAAAAAAAAACAAAACACTTAAAACCCTTAATTTAAAAAAAAAGGCGGTACACCTTTTACAAACTCAAAAAAAAACCAATTCAAATTTCAAAATTCAAATCATCAACAAACAAAAAAAACCAAAATTCAATTATCAAAACAAAATCAAAAAAACCAAAAAATCACCAAAAACCATTCCAACCACAACCACTCAACCAAGATTCAAAACCACAACCAAACCCCCCTTCTAAGTTTTCCACAATTAAATTGGTATCAATAGGGGCCACACACGTTAAAACAAAAACAAGATTTTTAAAATAAATTGTATTTTCAAATAACATAATAAACCACAAAACTACCCCCAAAAAAAAACTTGAATCATCGATCTATGGAATTATGCTTATATCAGAAACCCATATTTTTCTAGAAGGACATCTTATGTAAGAACCATCAACATCACTTATTTGAAAAAGTAATGGATAAATTTATAATTTTATTTTTTAGAAAAATATATTCAAACCTATCAGATAAGAACAAAAGATCACCATATGGCCTTTTATACCAATGGTGATTTTTCTCCTAGATCAAAATAATAATCCTTTCCTGAAAGACAACTCAAAAGGAGAAATTGGTAACCTAACCATTTTTAATAAACAAAAAACGATATCTTAAAAAGAAACTTGCAAAAAAACCAATTGAAGCTAAAAGATGTTTAATTTACCTTTACAATAATGTGCTATTTTGTGCTTTGCCACGTAAAGAAAAAAGAAAGAATTTTATGGTTACAAACAACGCAAAAAGACATTTTTGGGATACTTTTGTTAATCAATAATCACTACCACAACAAGGTAAAAATTACAGTTCAAAAAGAGAAGCTACAACAAAATAATTCTACTTACTGATGAATCAACAATAATAAAATATGCCAAGATTCCACGGAAGAGTCATCAGAAACAATATCTTTGCTAAATATAACAACAATTAAAACTAGTCCAATAAGCATCTGATATAAAAAGTAAAATTTATTTCTTTTTATTCTTTTTTTTTATTCATTTCTTTTTCTTTTTTTTTTACGGTTTTTTTTTTATTTTTTTTTTTTCTTTATTATTATTCTTCGGGTATTCCTCCAAAGTGATAACTTTGGGACAATAACAAATTACATTGGAGGCATTACAATCCAACCTCAGCTCTGCAAAAGAAGTCACAACAACGATGCGAATTCATACTCACAAATAAACATAAAACCAACCCAACTCTATCACAAGAACGAACACAAATGGACAAAAATGAATGAAATTACAAGAATACTATCAACAACCCGCCCTGCCTACGCACTCATCAGACACCCCCCCCCCCCCCACCATGCCAAGCCCCACCGCCCCCCCCCCGAAACCACCCAAGAAAACAAAGTATATCTATTGCCATTTGGAAAGCTAGCAATGTAATCTATGATGACATAGCTCAACCTCCGATATGAAGATTGAAGAAATACCCATGGCCGTAAAAGAGACTTCAAGAAATCTCTTCAAAAGACGAGGAACGATTCGTAATACAACCATATGAAGAGGAGAAAATCATTCCAAAGAAATAAAGCCGACAAAAATGGCAAAGGCGAAAGAAAATGCTTTAAAGCTGTGGTAATCCAAATCACTCGTCATGGGATGTCCAAACTAATCTAATCAGATATCAAACCAAAAAGCGTTTGCTGGAGATCATGAGTGATAGCGACGAAGATGAAGATGAAAAAAACAAGTGACGGAAAAAAAGTGCTTATAAAATAATGGTTAAAGCTTCCAAGAGGGTACTAATTCTGAAACCGAATACTTTAGTATGACATCAACATTATAACGAAATTTCACTTAGATAGTGAATATATTAAACTATGCAAATTAAGACTTATAAGTCAACAATCCAAATATATAGGCTTTACAAATAAAACTCAAAAACAAGCTAAAAAAATAGAATTTTAACTAATTGATTGACCGAGACTAAAATACATAATGAACGAACTTCATGTTCGACTCAATATTTTGAGGCTAACAGTAAGGAAGTAATTGAAGAATGTGAATTATGTCAAGATCTTAAGCTTGAAAATGAGAAGTTTAGAAAAGAAATATCTAGGCTAAATCAATTTAATGATAGTAGTCACTCACTTAATAAAATAATAAGTTCTCAAAAAACTTCTGGAGATAAATCCGGGTTAGGTTTTAATTTTACCAAAGGATCACCTAGCGAAACCAAAACAAGTAAAGTTTGTAAAAGCCCAAGAAGTCAAGGCAAAAGAAAAATTGATAGAATCAAACCCAAAATTTATGATCTTAAATAATACTAAAATTCCTATTGCAAGTGATGATGAGGTAAAACGTTTTTACAAACCCTCCTTAAAGCCCGGAGTCGGATTTACTAAACCCACAATGAGGTCTAAAACACCTCCTCCGAGAAGAAAGGAAAACTTTCATTCTCACTCCAAAACACCTCAACCAAGGAGAGACCAAGGTAGACTAAATTACTCTAACACTAATCACACAATGTGGAATCATCCACACCAACCAAGCTTTACTCAATGTGGAATATGTTCACCGTGCATGTATTCGAACCAAGAGCAAAACATGTTTGGAAACAATAACTTCGGACCCATTAAACGATGGGGACCAAATGGCTAAATTATCATAACTTCCGAGGTTAATCATCAACTAGCATTCTTTGACTTTCGTCAAACAAATTGAAGAACTCATATAAGATTTCCATAAATCCTCATCCTCAAAGCTTGCTACCTTGAAGATTTTAAAGCAATTTCTCTTGAAGGCTAAGGTACGTCTCACTTTCCAATTACGTAAATTATAGATTGATATATGATATACTTAGTACAAGTGATTGTTAGGAAATATGGTAGTCACTAGTGTTGGGTTTTATGATCTAATTAACAATTAAATTAACACGAGTACGCAGCGGAAGAAATGGTCACGTGTAGAACACAATAATTAACAAGATAGAAAACATGTACCTTTTAGCACGAAACGATACACCGTTTAAAGGTAACCGTAAACACCGTCTTCTATATACGCGAGTGTATAATACCACGCGAAACCACAAGAATCAAAGTATGATTCCTCTAAGCTTCCACACACTATACGTTCTTTAGCAAAC
>BQNB010060107.1:0-37056 GCA_026074375.1 Tanacetum coccineum | reverse complement strand
AGGTTGATTCATGAGTTACAGGTGGTTAATACTTTGCTTTCATAGAGGTTTGTCTATCATGATGATTTGTTGTGTATAATCGTTGATATGGAAGGGAAAGTTTTGATTTTTATGCTGCTCATGATTGAATCTGCTGGTGGTTATGTTTGATTCTTTTGGTTCGTTAAGAAGAAAAGGAATACAGCAGGTTTGGATATGATTTGCGTGTTTAGGGAATGGATCATAGTTGAATTTGTATTTGGATATGGATGCAATGTTTTAGGCTGGTTCGTGATGTACAAACAGTAGTAAGCCCGTGTGATTAATACTGCCAATGAAATGTTTAGTGTTGCTTATGATTATTAGTATTGCTTATGTAGATTAGTGCTGCTAATTCATGTTAATGTTGTTATCACTAAAGGTTAATGCTGCTAGTTTATACTTAGTGCTGCTAGTATGATTAATACTGCTAGTATATTTTTAATGCTGCCAGTATTAAGTTTCTGCTGCTAGGGTAAATTTTAGCAGTTACTACCATTGGACTTAAACCAAAGTTAGTACTGCTTTGTTTTTTATAGTACTACTTGGTTTAAGGGGAAGATTTAATACTACTGGCTTGTTTGTCTACAACAGTAGTAAGTCAAATGTTAATATTGTTCGTTAGTACAGCCAGCATTGGATTTAAAGAGAGTTAATACTGCTTGATGATATTAATACTTCTAGTATCATCAGATATCGGACAGTTCATGGTTTTGGTTATTGGATGACACACACAGGAAGAAATTTTTTGGTTTGGTTTTATTTGTTCTTAAACATTTAAAAGGCTCATTTTTGGATTTCTTGGAATTAATTAGTTATGAAGAAGGTTGTTTATCACTTATTTGACGGTGAAGTGGAATTACTTGGGTACGTGTTTTATCATATCTCAAATGGCTTACAACATTTGGAGGTAACTAGTTTGTGTTTTCAATGTTGTGACGAAGACTTGTCAAAATCTAGCAAAGGTGTGTGTTTTTTCTTATGGTGCTCAAAGTTCACATTTGCTATCACTTGGTATGTGTCTCATAGAAGATGAGGATTTTTGACAAGAGGTTGCGATCTACTTATATTTCACAGATTTATTTATAAGTTTGATGTCACGTGGATAGTAAAAGATATAAGACACATGTTTGGGTTATTCTACTTCAGCCTCAAGTTTGTTATACTTAGTTTTCTTCATCAGTAATCATTACATAGAGCCTACAGAATTGAAGATTCAAGAAATGGTTAACATATGGGTTTTAAGGGAAGCTTATTGTTAAAATGTTTAACCATTTACATGCGTTATTAAGGTAAAGGTTTTTACTACTGCTAGTCATTATTACTACTGCTAGTGTGAGTTTCTACTACTCAAGTTCTTTTTTTTATTGTGCTTAATGGTAGGTAATTTAAGGAGTTAGAAGGCTTGGAAAAGAAGTGTGATATTGGTTTGTAGTGGTTAAGATCAAAGTAGCTTACATTCAAAAGTCCCCTATTATATTATGACAAAAGGGGAAGAAATATTAATAGATTGCAACTTGTAGATCCTTGGTGTGGCATGGTACAAAGGAAATCTTAATTAAGGGGAAGTTTTGTTTCATTCAGGGAGATGACGACATCTCAACTTCAGGGGAAGCTTTAGCTTTATGATGAAGTTCGTACACGACTTTGTTTGTTTTGTCATCATCAAATAGGGGAAGATTGTTGGGATTCTTGATTTGATGAGACAAAGTGAATAAAAGAATGAAACAAAAGGACTTAAATCAAAAGCTAGAATTATTCAAAAGATGGAAGATTTTGAAGATACTAGAAGATCTCCTTATTCAGATAGAAGATTTAGAAGATAAAGCTTAAAGTTTAAAAGATTTATTTGTTTTTCTAATTCTTATCTTTTGAAAACCTAGACTCCTTGTGTTATAAAAGGAGGACCAGGCATGTAGGTTTAGTGTGCATGGGTTTAGAGATGTAGATGTCTCTAATAGTTAGTTAGTTAGTAGCCCCAAGGTCAAGTTTACTTGATCTTGTTATAGTTAGATAACTGTTCTATACTGATCATATAGAATCGGGGCTTAGTGGAAACGTATGGAATGAAAAACCTTGTTATGATAACTTTGATTTGTTCTTATTCTGGTGCATGTTATTATCTTTGTTATCATGATCCTAGATGAGGTCTAAACAACCTCGAGCTATAAACAATCCAAGAACTATCACGTGCTTTAGTTCTATCATGACACATTCATAACTTTGTTACGAGAACACGAACTAAGCTATAATACTTTGTAACTTGATGGTAGGAAGTATTCTTCTCTTGCACTTGAAGATATAAGCTTGGATCACATAGAAAGAAATACTTAGAATTAAATGATCAAAGGAATGGAAGTGAATGTAAACTGAATTTAGAACAGAAAGAATATGTGTGCAAAAGGTGAAAAAATCAGTGGGGAACAGTCTACTATTTATAGGCAAAGATGGGAGCATTTTTACTTGGCCAGCCCCCTTAGCTCATGTGTCGGCCCCCTTATCACTTAGGGGGCCTCCCTTACCTTTAAGGGGGGCCCCATAGTCGGACGCTCCCATTTTTGTCTTTTCCATAGGAGGTGTATCCTGGATCAAATATATCCATTTTTAGATGGAAAATTTGAATTCAAAACATTTATTTTGAATAAAACATTTCTTATAAATACAAAAGAGTTTTGTATAAGTTATAAAAATGTTTGTTACATTTTATAAAAAATGTGAGGTTGAAAAAAAATTCCTTTGATCTAAAATGCATTAAGCATTTATTTATTCATACCTTTAAGCGATTAAATTTTCGAAATGAAAATTTATGACTAATTACTTGTTCAATGACACTCGTTATGTCAACAACCTTTAGTTGTTCGACTCGTTTTCATATAATTTCGTCTTTTATAATTACCCAAACAACTCCATAGACCTTAAAACTTCGTGGTAATTTTTCTAAGATATTAAATTATTCTTGTGGTTAAAAGAGATTTATCAAAAGTGTTTAGTAAGATAGTTAAAACTTGCTCACAAGAAGATCATTTTCGGGTTAGAAAATCCCTAATTACAAATGTTTTAATAGACTTTTAACCGACTTTTAATCGACTTTTAACACAACAAATATACAAATGTGATATGAAAACAATGCATGATATGCTAAATAAGAATACAATGAGTTTTCTTTAGGCACTTACACGAAAATGGATGAGTGTGATGGTCGTGAAGTGCACTTATTATCACATGAAAGCGTTGAAATCCCCTAGAATTGCAACACTAAACTTTAGGAATTCCTTTAAAAATGCTTAGTAAAACCGCTATACCTTGAGGCATACCCTTGAAAACGCTGGAGTTTATGGGTGTTGAGTCGTGTGTTGTATAGGTAACTAAAGAGCTCAATATATAGTTAAAGTTGGGGAAAGGTCAAAAGAGGCTTTTAAGTTTTGTATGGTCTTGTATCACTAACATGGAAAAGCACATTGGAGAGGGGAGGAAGGCCTTGAACTATGGTATATGACGGAGATAATGACCTTGATTGATGGATTTTATGTTTAACATAATTATGGTAGTATGGGAGAAACAAAGTAAGAAAGGGGTTGTTGGACTATCCCTAAAGGGAGAGCTAATTTTAGGTGAGTAAAAGGGATGGAAAAGTGTTTATTTTGAAATTGTATAAGTGTTTAAGGTATTAGTAAAGGTGGTGAGGGGTGTTGGGTATGTTGTGCATGCATGCATGCAAAATGATGCAAAAATGAAAGACCTACGTGTAGTCGATGATACCAAATGCATATGATTATAAATTATGATCATGAGTATGTTAATATGCTTGTTTAACGTAGGACTAATACTTAAGTATAATGAGTAAAAATGTCCAAAGATGGTTCTCGTTATGCGCAAGATAACCTAATGGTTATACGTAAAGTCTATAATTTACTTGTTTAGAATAAAACGTTTGAGTCTATGAATAAACGTTAACCTGAAATTGTCGGTTGTCACAGACCAAGAGTAAAATAATTTTTCCTATCAAACACGCATCGTCATCAGAGATCCTTGCCGAATTATTTTCATTAAGTGGCAGCAAGACAGTGAGTTCCGGTCTCTATATCAAACAGAGACAGCAGATTCACGTCAAGATTTTTAGCAGAAATTTCAGGAGGAGGTACTCATGTGAACTTAAGTACGGTTTACCATCATGATACTTATGGACAGGGTGAAAGAACAATTCACACACTTGAAGATATGCTTAGATCATGTGCCATTAATTTTTGAGGCAATTGGGAAAGTGGCATACAGACTTGAATTGCCAGAAAAACTAGACAACATTCATAACACTTTCCATGTATCTCAGCTAAGGAAGTGTTTAGTTAATGAAACAACCTATACTCCTTTAGAGAAAATTGTAATTGATGAAAATCTAAGCTATATTGAAGGGCCAATAAAGATTCTTGATACAAAGGTCAGGAAGCTTAGAAATAAAGAGGCTATTGGCCTATTAGCTCCAAATTTAGTTCATGATATTATGATTAGAATTCAGTCTAAGTTGAGATAGTAATCTCAATCAGATATGATTTTAGGGTCAGTATGGCTTAGTTATCAGTTTACGACAACTATAATTAAAATTCAATTCCATCATAACCCTATTATTAGTTATACTATAACTCGGTTTCAAAATTAAATTAAATTCTGATTTTGATGTTGTTTAGTTTCAGTTGATCATGCTCATGAAGCACCATATAGTTATAGTTTAACTTAGCCCTGTTACTAGCTCACAATATAGTGATATGAATTTATGTCCAGTATTAGATTTCATTTAGATTCAAATATAGTTTCCACAATTCAGATCCAGATATATAAATTTTAAAGGGTTCAATATATGGCCCTCACTTACTTAAAACAGATTAATATCACAAGAAAATTGACTAGAGTATTATTGAGAGAATCAGAAAAAAAGCTTATCTGTTTAACCAAAAAAAAGCTTATCAAATATTAGCTTGTGTTTCACCAAGAATGGTTTGTGAGGACATAAAATCGAATTATGGGTGGGGGAGGTTGTAATAAACCATTATTCTTTTTTTATAATAATGATCTCAGTTATCTTATACGTATAACTTAAAAGTTATTTTAAATTGTGAATATTAAAATATCGTTAGTTAAATGGACCTTGTATGAAAATGCTTAACATGAAAAGGACTTCGCAAGCAATAGATTGACTATCGAGGACTAACCTCGCCAAGTTATGGATGTTAGTTAAAAAGTCAAGAATACCCTTACGTCTTAAAAGATAACTTCCGAGGATGGTTTTTCCCTCCACATTTGCACGTGTATTTGCCAAGGACTATGAAGTTCTTGGTGATTATCATTACTTTCAAGATTAGTGAATTCAAGGTTTAATCAAGTGTTTAAATTTGGAGATTAGAAGGGTATAAGGGCTGGATTGAGTGTAATATTCAAGTTATCTTCAAGTTATGATTTCATAGAATTCCTATATCATGCTTTAGCCTAAACCCATTACGTGGTTATGATTATTTATCATTTTAAGGGGTTATAGAATGACTTATGATGATTCCATGTGTTAACTATGATAAGTTATAAAATTATGATTTTGAAATAATCATAGAATCAAAGAGAATGAGAAATTATGTTAAGGGGAATCAAGGGTAATCTTATATGGTTGTTTTACATCAATATGTGATGTTAGTTTCATAAAAGCTTAAATTTTGCTTACGTTTAAATTCAAACTGGGAATTTTGCTATTCTACTCTGTTGAGTCCCGAACTGGGGAATTTTGCTACGACACTCACATGGTTAACTTTAATTGTGGCTTTATGCATTCAGTCAGTCCCGAATGGGAAATTTGCTTTATGCACCAATCATTTCGGATATTGGGGACGTGAGGAATGCACTCACGTTAATGTATGGAATATGATAAAAACCCAGATTGCATCCGTGTGTAGTTTGAAATATATGTCAGGGTTATTTGCTTGGTGCCAATCGAGATCCGCATGTACAAGTAAAGAATTTGTTTTACGCTTTTTTACTTTAGTTTTTACGCTTTGGTGTTATCACTAACTTTAGTCTTGCGTTGCTTCTTACCATGTCCTTTATATGTTAAGCCTTGGGCTGAGGAATGGTGAAAGAAGAAAATAGTGAAGTGTTATGTTCACAAAGGTAGCGGAAGAGGGAAAAAAGGTTATTGGTCGGGCACCGGAAGGGCGGTTCGTTGATGGGTTGGGACAACCATCAACTTACTATTGGCTAGGATAAGTGTTTAGTATATGTGTGATTCGTAATTAGGAAGTGTCCAAAAGTCAATGTTTATCTGTAGTCAAGTCAATAGTCCAAAAGTCAAATCAGTCATTGTTTAGGAATATTTCGCATTCAATGCCGTTTGACTATTGTTTAGGATAAATTAATAGCTCATAATAGGCCCATGGAACCATTTAGCTATTATAATATACTAGTTGTTACTACTTCTTATCAATTCATCAACCAAGTTAAAGATTATTTAATTCTATCATTCTTCTCTCTATTTTTTTAAGGAGATTACACTCGCTAAAAGTGGTGCCTAATTCATGATTACAACCACCTAACAGGGTCGTATTAACTGGTGCTTTCATTGAGAGTCTTCGTTGAGAGGGTTACTGATTGGGGTTCAATAAAAAAATTTACTTTCATCGATATTAGTATCGGAGTGACTATTCATTAACACTATTAACTGGTTACTGTTCATCGAGTACTTATTCATCAGGTAAAAAAAAAATTTACTGTTCTTTCATTGCACTCATGGATGAAAACACACGTTCGTTTGTGGCTTAAATATCATCAAGATGCGGCCGAAACGCTGGTGCGGCAACAAGCCGAGGCTTTTCAGCTTCAGTTGGACACATGTCATACTGAGTTAACAGGCAACTCGATGTCTTCTTCAGGATTCGACAGGGAGGTGGGTGAGCAGTCCTACCACAGTCGTTGCGTTTGGGATGTTCTGCAAGTTTTCACGGGGACGATCAGATTCGATGGATCTTTGCATGTACGGAGTAATTTTTCATTGCATAAACCACAACCGCTGATCAGCTATTTGCGGGATTGTGGAATTAATTGGAAAGGTTGCGGCGGCAGAGTGGGTTTTGATGGATTCAAGGAATGGTTTTGATACTACTTGGGGTCAGGTTTTAAGGAAAGTGTGGAAGATCATTTTGGGACATCAAAATATTGAGATCGGCGCGTTGGGGGGGGGGGGTGGGGGGTTATCGAAGCTGTTGAATTGGGTACAGTTAGGATTATAAATAGGATTGAGAAAAACTCTATGAATTAGGGTTACGGATATTTACCGGGACTTCTTTACTCATCTCTTTTCATATCTCGGGACTCAAAAACTAACCTGCAACATGAGCTTGTTGGTGTCTGAGACCAACACATTGAGTGATGCCATCTCCTTAGCCCGTATCACTGAGGCTCGTTTTGAGGAAATTATAGAGATAAGAGCCAAAAAAAACATTAAATAGAAAGCGATAATCACTCTGCCATTGCCAAGTGAAGAAGCTTCACCTGTGGTTAAAGGGCCCTTAGATGCTAGCAAAGATACCTTTCTATCTTTACGAAGTAAAGACCCAAATTTTAAGATTCAAAAAAAGGCAGTTGAATATGTGAGAGCATTAAATGATGCACCGCTTGATCTGGTCTTTGCAGGGCCTGTTGATGAGGTTCGTGGCAAGTTTGTCGATTTGTTTTGAAGATAAGGGATGTGATGGAAAAGGTACTTAGTGCAAGGGATGTGAGTCGTATTTGGATAAGTGTCAAAAAGGTTCACCACTTTTAGGGGATTGATTTGGTTTTGATTGATTATAAAAAAAAAACAACAAAAAAAAATAAAAAACCAAAAATGAGTGGCCTGTTTAGGGATGTGAGTTCATGTTAGTGTCCTTTTTCGAAAAAAGTGTCGAAAAGTCAATGTTTATCTTATATCTTTTAATCAATTCAATCAATCAAGTTAAAAATTCAATAAATTCTCTCATTCTTCTCTCTATTTTCTTAAGGTGCTCACACACGCTAAAAGTGATGCCTTAAGCTTAGATGAAAGGGACTATCGGGTTAGCTAGCGGTGGTGCTCAGGTGGTAATGAGCATTGTCTAGCCTTTTGATATGACTAGTCACGCCCAACATGTCTTTTGAGTCGTGTCAAGTATTTTTCAGAAGTGAAATTTTAGGGCCCGTTTGGTTTGTACATGGGTATTGGATTCGGATTCAGATTTGGTATAGAATGAAAGAAAATGAGGAAAAAGAAAATATATGATATTTATAAAAATAATTATTTAATATTAAAAAATTTGTCATGTTAAAACATTAGTTAGTAATAAAAATAAAGAGAGGAAATATTTAGTATTAGAAAAATTATTAAATATGTGGATCATGTTTTATTGAAATCAATTGTGAAGTCAGGGAATCAACCGAATCCCACTAGTTCGCCCTAGAATGAGTTTTAATAGTGATTCCATTCTGTTTTGATTCAGTGAATGAACCAAACTGCAACTTATGAACAGTACCATTCCATTACTTGATGCTAAAAGGTGAATTACCAAAACGGAACCCTATTTGTTCTAGAAACTCGTTATTGGTGCAGATCGAAAACTAATGTTTGCCATAAGGCCAACAGTTACTTCACTTTTGTAAAGTTTTTGGGTCGTATGTTTATGCCATGTTATAACACTTAATTTACCAGCTCGTTATCATGTATTATAAATGAAAATTCAGGTTTTCACTTTCATGGTTTTGCACAGTAAATTTGAATTAAAATTTACCAAAATTTGAAAAAGTGTAGAAAATAGACTTCAGAATCTGCATAAACTTCAGAAAATATACTTCAGAATTTACGTTTATCATGTTTTGCAAAAAATAGACTTCAGAATCTGCATACGGCGTATGGACAAAGTTCATACGCGTATGGGTCCATGCGGCGTATTGACTTTATTCTTTACGGCATGTGCTTCAGGATTTAAAATAATAAATTAAATATCTGGCGTTTCATTTCATCAGTTTTGGTCAGAGTTTTCCGAGTGTTTGTTTTCGTAATCTCCTCTTAAAATGTCGACTTTCATGACACAATTGTCAATGTCCTCAATATTTCACTTTTAAATATGTCACAATCCTTTTGAAACATATGTTTCTAACATATTGGAAGTCTCATGCAACACGTTGTTTCAATTGTTATTATAAGAAATGGAAACCATATATTTAGGATAACCAATCCGATTAGTTCTCATTATGTTTGTTGGAGTTATATCATTAGTATGATTCGAATATATATATATTTTTTCTTTGAACGGCAATAAAATTAACACTAGCAAGGAGCTAGAAAAGTACAGAGTTATGGAACTAGGACATTTCATCCAAGTATGATTCGAATGTTTCGGATCGTTTACTAGTGGTTCTTTTTTTCACCAAAATTTCAGTCAAGTGTATTAGCATTGAAACATTTTGCTCCATTAAAGTGTCCTCTTTGCTTTCCTAATATTTTTCCTCATTTTTTGCTTTTGCATTTTGACTTCCTCAATATTTAGGACAAACTTAACACTATTAAATACCCGCTTTTTATGTTACTCAAATACATATTCAAAACCATCAACCTCATAAATGAACATGGGACATTTGCGTAACATTTTGCTTGTTCTTGCTATATCATTTGCCATTCTACATTTATCTCAGGCTCACGACACGTACGGGGAGCCAGGAAACACACCAGATGACTATGTTGATGCCCATAATTGTATCCGAAGAGTATTAGGTATGAAACCTTTGTGTTGGGATGATGGATTGGCTAAAGTTGCACAAGCTTGGGCCGAAACAAGGGCAGGCGACTGTAGCCTCATTCACTCTGACAGGTGCGGTGAGAATATGGCACAAGGAGCGATCAATGGTTCGATGGCAGTCCAATTGTGGCTTGATGAGAGACTCGACTATGACTACAACGAAAACAAGTGCATTAAGATGTGTGGTCATTATACTCAAATTGTTTGGGCAAACTCTGAACGCGTTGGATGTGGTAGGGCTTTATGTGGCAACGGCTGGGCTTATATTATTGTTTGCAATTACGACCCTCCCGGTAACGTTGTTGGTCAGAAACCTTACTAGTTCTTAGTCACATAGTCACGGTATTTGTTTTGCACATTGCAATAATTTTGTCACGTAACCAACACTACAAGTCATCGTCTAATAGGACCTATTAGTCACTTGGATGCACCTTTAAGCGATTTGGCGTGATGTATACTTCGAACTCGTAATCAGAGAATGTATTTAATAAAACTTTTCATTGTGATATGTAAATGGAAATATAAAAAGTTTAAAGGTCAGTAATGATTTCAATTTTTTATTGCCAGTTTTCTGTATTGTATTTGCTGTTACCATGTTTTGGTATTGGAAAATATCAATATAAAAGGTTTTTAAACAATGAAATGTTTGTAGACTCAAAATTCGAACCACAAATTCAAAATTTCTTTGAAATAATATTGGTTTGATCATTAGATTTAGGATATAAAAGGGCAAAATTAAAATTGATTACTATCAATTTGAATACTTTGGACGATGATATGACATCTTCGAAGTCCCGTGTAAAAACTGCTGCAGTAACCTCATGCAGAAAAAAACATCAATTTTTTATTGCCTTATTACAAAACGGTACCAATTGGAGCAATTCTATCGTTTAACTATTGGAAAGTTTAAGGGGGGGCCTCCTTTTCTTATAAGCACAAGGAGCACCCGAGTTATTTTATTGGTACCAAAATTGAACCAGATTTAAAGACCTTTCTGCTACAAAATAAGTCATTTTTAAAACAACTAACAAACATTCTCTCAAACATAAATCACTTCAGAACTAATGTTATATAGCAGGAAAGTTACAAATGAATATTGTCACAAAACAGAATACAGATCAGATAAAAATATTACACCAATCTCGAACACTTTCATTCATACTTCAACGGAGTTTGAGGCTTATGCGCATTCCATTGTAATAAAAATCCAAACTATCGACGTTGCTATTAGCAAATACTTATATGTATAATTACAAAAAAAAAAACCATTTGCAATGGAGTTAAGGTTTTGAAAAGGCAGACCCTAAAAAGAAACAAACAAAAAATTTAATGTGATTCTAATTGAGATTAATATCTACCTGCAATGAAAACAACGTTGCAAGATTTTGAATTGGCCATGGTGTGGTAGATTAAAGTTTCTGTCAAGAAATGACAAGGGCATGTGAAGGGATGAAAGTTGCGAGTTTCAAAGCGGTGTGTTTGGTTTGTTGTCATGGTTCGATTTGCACAGGTGGAAAACACATAGTGAAGTAAGGCAGGGTCATTACCCCAAACGTCTCCCCATGGAATTCAGTCACTGCATAGTTATAAAAAGTTCATTATTTTTTCATATACAAAAAAAATGAACATAATTAATGACAAAATAAAACTCTGATTAGTTGTGGAAATCGAATCTGTTTCTTAACATCTAACGCAAAAATTTCATTCTAAAAGAGACCACCCAAAGTAAGGAAATTGCTCATTGATAAATTTTAAACTACCGTATGCTTTTTCTTAATTTTTTGAATCACAAAGTTGACTCGGCACGTAATTTAGGAACTGTTCATGTATTTGCAAAAAATTTAAATTACCGTTTAGAAAAACAGAGTTACTTGAAACCTAACAGATGTACCTATTGGTTTTATAACATGTAACTTCCAACAACAAAAAATATGAATAATTTGCGTAGAAAAAGAATTCAATTAATAAAAAAAAAAAAAAAAAAAAATAATTTTCATGGAGGCTTATTTTTGTAAGAAAATTGCAAAATGGTCTTTAACAAAGTGCTTTTGTTAGAAAACTGCTTCATCTCACAAACAAGCAGTTTAAAATTAAGCATCCCTCCCCTTATAAAACTACTTTATTTGTGCCAAAGAAAGATAAGTTGTTCAGTTAGAAGCAATTGCTGATCCAAACATCTCCACATTTACTTATTTGAAAGTAAAAAAAAATAAGAACCTGGAACACCCTTTATATTCCCATATTCACAAACCAGAACTACAGTCTACAGGAGTGTTTGGGATTGCATTTTTTTTGTGTTCCCAATTTACCGGGTTCTAAGTGTTTGGATGAGACAAACTGATTCTGATGATTTTAGTCACATATTCAGTTTCACATCAGCTTATAGCATATGACTTTTAGTATTTTACCACTTAAAACCTTAGATAATGAAAAATTGTCAAACACGTTTTAGAGTTTTTATTTTTAGGGAAATTAGTTGAAGCCACAACTTATTATTATAGAATAGCATAGATTAGATTCACGTATATTTCAAGGTTTTGCGCATTAGTTATAATATTATGGAAGGTATTTAAGTAATAAAACTAATTACACTCTCTACTCATTTTGAAAGCTCGTTTTTAGCTTGAGCTTATAGAAGCGCCAATGTTAAGTGTTTCGATTAGCTTATGTTCAATTGAATTATTTGGTTTAGTATATGCTGCTGGTAAATGACCAACAAAGGCATGGATTAAAAAATATGAACCTTAAATTAGGTATAATTGTAATTGTGTTGATGAAAACACGATACTACACGTCCAACCTCTATAAAAAAATGCCACAAAATCGGGGGCTTATTGGAAAACCCTTATATAATATGCTCATATCATTAAGCTCACTAATATAAGCGTAGCTAAACACCCCCTAATAAGGTTCATCCCAAATGTTGTTATGAAATCTAAAACAACTATTTGGTGCATTGTATTGAGCACTAGAATTGAAGAATGAAACTGGAAAAAAGAAAGAAAGTGAAGTGAATTACTGGTGGTTTGGGAGAAGACAGCACGACGGAGAGCCCAAATGTCGAAAAAACCGAACCAAACAGAGGCTAATCTCAATGAACCCACCAACATTAACCAACATCCCAATGCTTTCATTCTTCTTTTAATTCATATGGGTTCCACTTGACGGGGATCAGATCGGGGTTTGAAGACTTAGTCTTGTGCTTGGATGGGATCAGATTCTGTGGAACCCTAGTTTAGATTAATCCTTTGACCAAACGAGTATTAATACCACTTCGCATAAAATAAAAAAACTGCTAGTTACTCTCATTTACTATTAATTAAGAAAAATTAAAAACTTGAATTTTTTTTTTAAATAGAAATTTCAGACCAAAGGTACTTTTTGCTCGAATGGGTATTATTGAGGAAGTCCATTCAACTTAGAGGTTGTTATTGTGAGTTCAAGTCTAGTTGGAGGACATGTAAAATAGTAGGGAATTTGTGAGATTTGTGTGATGTAGGTCGTGAAATTTCAGTAGATTACAAATTTTGTTTGAGGTTTGCTAGAACCACATGATATTTACAAAGAAACATTCACACAATGATGCGTCAAAGCACATGTACCAATTATTACTTTGTTACTCAAGTAAAGTAACTATTTGTTTCATGACAAATCATTTTGTTACACCTCATTTTGTGAATATTATGTGGTTTTAGCATTTTTCATTTTGTTTTTAGCTCAAATTTGAAGAAAAGTTACGCTAATTTTGACACCTATCAAAATAAAGTTATATTGTTTAGTCAAAATTTAATGTTTTACAAAATAAGATACATGTGTTTAAATGGAGAAAAAAATGTATTTTAATTTATAAAACTTTAGGTTAAATATAAGAAAAAAAATATAATTGATTAAGCAATAAAGTATTCACACACATTTTCTCTCTACCCCTAATTCAAAAACCCTAATTGATGAACATCTTCTAATAAAGATGACTTTCAAACTCCACAAATTAACAATCTAATTTTCACTTCTTTTTCCCCTTTTGTTTGAATCATGTTATAACCCCTGAAATATTGGGATTAAATCATTTGATTGATTAATCTCATATCGAGCGGTGTTAGGCGGTATTCTCATCTTGAGGTTTTTGTATTTTAGATTTGCTTTATTTCTCTCTTTAAAAGTCAATTAGACTCCGTTTCACTTTTTCGTTTTAAATCTCGCTAGTCATTGAAAACCATGATTCTGTTTTTTCTTTTTTTTAATCCTTTTTTATCGATCTCCCTTAATCCAAAGATTCTAATGGGGAGTCGTAGATCCAAAGAGGACGACGTTAAATCGTATTTCGATCTCCTTTATGTTACTTATTTTCTCCGAAAATTTTTTCTGGCAAAAAGGGAGCTATTTCAGTCATGTAAACAATACGGGAACTGTTGTGATTCGTTTATAATTTATATAATCACTCCCTCAGAAAAGGACGAAAAGAGGGTAAAAGTTTTGGTTTTGTTCGTTTTATCAACGTGATTCGCTTGGTGATACAAGTTATGCACAATTTAGGTGGGTCAATTCAAAGCTTCACGCTAATAAGCAGATTCAAAGAGTATTTGAACGAGGTCAAGGGGCAGATCATAAGAAAGGTTGCTAATTCGTTCTCGTCCTATAGTGGGGATTTCTAGGAGTTCTAATTCATATGTTAATGCGGTAAAAACATCATAAGGTCGGTGAATCACTGAACTCCAATGCCATTGTTTTGACAGAAGATTGTGCGCTTCTCCAAAGAATTATCTTCATCCTTAATGGGTAGGATTTAAAGAAATTTGGTCCCTTAACAATCTACAGAACGATCTTATGAACGAAGGTTTCCGCTGGACTTGAATGTAAGTTACTTAGGGGGAATATGGTACTCTTAAGAATTTTTTCCTCTGTGAAATCGAAAGAGGCATTCCGCGATAATATGGGAGTTAGCTCTTGGTTCTCGGAAATTCGCCAAGCTTCTTTCGATATCAATCCTTGATGTTCGCATTGTGTGGGTTAGTAAGAAATTGAAGGTGTTCCACTTGACATAATATGGAATTTGAAAAAAACTCTTTCAAATGAATTGTCACAAGGTAGTAGGGGAACTTAATCGACACTAATGACTCTGATGGGAATTGTTTCCACTCGAAACGATTATGTTTGTTCACTAAGTCCATCTCAAATATTTATGAAAACTTCAAGATCATTTTCCGTGGAAAAGTGTATTGGATTCGTGCTAAGGAGGTCCTTGGTTGGACCCCTGACCTGGTGGAGGACTCGGATTGAGGAGGAATTATCTGATGACGATTCATTAGAAAAAAGGAATGAAGAACCTTGAATCTAGAATGATTGTAGCAACTCGTTTGAAGTTCCAGATAACGGTTTTTTCGAAATATTGAAGGTGGTTTCAAAAAAAAGACTTTCATTGTGGATTCATTTTTTGGCTTTCACCCTTTGCTTTAACAAAAAAACGACAAAGGATTTAAAAAACATAAGGGGAGTGGTACAATTTCTAGTCCCAAATTCCCAACCGGGTTTTTAAACCTAAAAACGACATTGTGATACAGGGGTAAGAAGTCCTGTTAATTGAACTTGAAGGAGGAGAGCTCAACGAAGACGATGAGGATTTCTAACATTTCCAAACCTCAAAGAAAAATGTAGATGAATCCGCAAGTTTCTGGTCGTTTTTAAGGAAATTTCAGTGGCACGAGTTCGGGGGCTCATTTTTAGGTGTCTTATGGAGGAAGTGGTGAAAGTTGGCCAAACAATGGGCTTATAACATTTAGGATGGGGTGATATCAATCTGTCAGATTATCATTGCATCTCATAGGTGCGTCGATTGTATGTCGATTGGGATTTTTTTTGTCTTAATATACAAGGCCTCGCTCATAAGGCCAAAAAAGATTTGGGCAAAGGAGTTATGTATGTGAAGAATAAAGGTGAAATTTACTAACGATTCAAAGAAAACAATGCTGGAGGGGATTGAAAAATTTTTAGGAATTAATTTTCTATTTTCTAGGATTTAAATAGGTTTATTTAGTTTTTTAATTCATAATAAATACAAAATTAATAAAAAAAATAATTTTCTTTTTCCTAAAATTTTCTTTTGCCTTAATTTAGGTTTAGAAATTTTATTTGCATTTTTAGGAGTTAAATTTAGGTTTACAAATTAGTGGTTAATTTACAATCACATAATTACGTTACTCTTTCTGTATACTTGCAATATAATCTCCACGAGTTGTTATATGAAACTTAATCTCTGGTAAGTTATTCCATAATATCCCTTTGCATATGTAATAAGCTTGTTTACACAACTACAAAAGTCTTCTTGTGTGAAAATGACCATTTTCAGATCTTCATCTCAACTCTAATCGAATCCATTAATTACTACCATCCTTGCAACTATATCTGCTAGGGCCCTGATCTAGTGAGATTAACACCTTGTATTTGATCTCCTCTATCGAAGTTTCCTACAGATTGTCGTTCTTGGGTCTATAGGATTTGTGGTTTTCGCTTTAGGGTGTCTTTCTGAAAATCTGATTCCTTCATCTAACCCTGGTTATGTATTCTTCCTTAGTGTTGTTTATGCTTTATAACGTTTCATTAGATATATAGAATCCTTGATTTTATGTTCAAATTGCTCTTTATTTGGCTGCGATAATTCTGAGGTTAGGGTGTAATTTCTAGGGGTACTTAGAAATCTGGGCCTTTTTGGTTTGGGTGACGTTTGCGCTTCATTATAATATTATTTGCTGATTCATTAATGGAGGTTGGATAGGTTTGTTCGATTTTCGTCCTATTCTTGGTTGCTGCTGTGATTTATTGGTTGTGGGTTAAGGAGAGATGGACACAATGCCAAGGTCAAAATTCAGGGGTCACACAAAATATATAAAGTTGGCTGCTCTTCGTAACATTGATCATATTCATTCCATGGATTTGGCTCAAAAGGCCAAGATCAAATGGTCAATCGAAGGCGATGAAAACTTAAATTTTTTCCACGGAATTTTAAATAAAAAACGTAATCAAATGAACATCAAGGGTATTACGATTGATGGCATTTGGAAGGAGCAGCCTAATGATGTTAAACAAGAATTTCTTTCTCATTTTCAGGATAGATTCGCTAAACCTTCGGAGAGGCGTGCTAATATTGATATGAGATTTCCGAAAACTATTTCTGAAGATCAAAGTCAGGACCTCGAGCGAGAAGTCTCTAAACAGGAGATTAAAACGGCTGTTTGGGGCTGTGGCACAGATAAATCCCCGGGCCCTGACGGGTTTTCTTTTGGCTTTTATCGGCATTTTTAGCCTGTTATTGAGCACGATGTTTATATGGCTGTAAATCATTTCTTCATTCATGGAGAAATTCCTCCTGGTTGTAACTCTTCATTTCCGGACGCTAACTTGGTCAAGGACTTTAGACCTATTAGCCTCATTGGAAGTATCTACAAGATCATTGCCAAGATTTTGTCTAACCGGCTTGTTACTGTTTTGGGGGACATTGTTAATGAAGTGCAATCTGCGTTTATCGCCGAAAGACAAATGTTAGACGGTCCGTTTATTCTTAATGAGATTCTCCAGTGGTGTACCAAAAAGAAGAAGAAAACTCTAATTTTTAAGGTCGATTTTGAAAAGGCCTTCGATTCGATTAGATGGGATTTTTTAGATGATGTTCTTAAAGAGTTCGGTTTCAGGTGTAAATGGCGTAACTGGATTCAAAGTTGCCTAACTTCTTCTAAGGGTTCTATTCTTGTCAATGGATGTCCTACGAATGAGTTCCAATTCTATAAAGGGTTGAAACAAGGCGATCCTTTATCCTTCCTCTTTATCCTCGTGATGGAGAGCCTTCATTTATCTTTTCAAAGGATCGTAAACGCGGGGATGTTTAAAGGTATTGTGTTAGATCAATCTTTATGTCTTTCGCATATGTTCTATGCGGATGATGCTATTTTCTTAGGGGAGTGGAGTGACGGTAATATCTCCACTTTGATTCACGTTTTGAAATGCTTTTTTCATGCTTCGGGCCTTAAGATTAACTTGAACAAAAGTAAGATAATGGAGATTAATGTGGAAAGTGCTTAGGTCATCCAAGCGGCTGCAACGTTAGGATGTCTCGTTCTTAAGTGTCTTTTCTACTATCTTGGGACTAGAGTGGGAGGTTCTATGACACGTGTTCAAGCATGGCAAGAGATAGTTGAAAAAGTGAAGTCTCGGCTTTCCAAATGGAAATCCAAAACTTTATCTATTGGTGGTCGTTTAACTTTGTTGAAATCGGTTTTAGGATCTATTCCAGTCTTTCACATGTCTATTTTCAAAGTTCCTTCAAAGGTGCTTCATATCTTGGAGTCTATTAGAAGTCATTTCTTTAATGGCCATGATCCGGGTAGTAAAAAGGCTTCTTGGGTTAAATGGAACAATGTTTTGACAGACAAAAAACGAGGCGGGCTAGGTGTGTCTAGCTTATTTGCGTTAAATAGAGGCTTGATGATTAAGTGGGTTTGGAAGTTTCTCTCGCAAAAAGACTCTCTTTGGACTAAAGTTATTGTGGCTATTCACGGTGTGGGTGGTAAAATTCATTCGGAATGGACTTCTACTGGCAAATCATGTTGGCTTTCGATTTTGAGTGAAGTTCGATCTCTCCAAAGAAAAGGTATGTACGTTTTTGATTATCTGACTCATAAGATGGGAAACGGGGAGTCCACCAAATTCTGGTTGGATCATTGGCATACTAGGGGCATTTTTAAAGACATTTTTCCCAGATTATACGCGCTTGAATCCTCAAAGGATGTTACTGTTAGTTCCAAGATAGGCGACACGAGTTTGGTCTGCTCCTTCCGTCGAATTCCTAGAGGGGGTATCGAGCAAAATCAATTCGACAGCTTGGTAGAATTGGTTCGTTCTGTCACTATCGTGCCTTCGGCTGACAGATGGAATTGGAATCTGGAGAGTACGGGTATATTTTCGGTGGCCTCTGCTCGTAGACGTATCGATGAGATATGCCTTCCGAATATTGGAGAAGAAACTAGATGGGTAAAGTGTGTCCCGATAAAAATCAACGTTCTTGCCTGGAAAATCAAGACCGATGCTTTACCTACCCGGTTCAACATTTCTCGTAGAGGTATTGACATTCAGGATATGTCGTGTCCCATTTGTGATAATGCTATTGAATCGACGGACCATTTGTTCTTTAGGTGTGGATTGGTTCGGGACATTGCTAATAAGGTTTTGAGCTGGTGGAATTTGGATCACGCAAACTTGAACTCATATGCAGAATGAAAATCTTGGCTTGTTTCAATTCGTATGGATTCCAAACTCAAAAAGATGTTCGAAGGAGTTTGGTATTCCATTTGGTGGTACGTTTGGATCTATCGAAACAAGCTCCTATTTGACGAGAGAAAACCTTCGAAGTCGATGCTTATTGATAATGTCATTGCTAGTTCTTTTTATTGGTGTAAGTATAGATCTAAAGCCTCGTTCGGATGGAACGAATGGCTCAAAAACCCTTATATTATTGTTTTGTAATCTAGCTCCTTGCTAGTTTTTGTTTCAAATAAAATCGCAGTTCCAAAAAAAAATATCAACTTATATCAACTTTGTGATATAATAAGAGTAACGAAAATCATATATCATATAGATTGAATCCTATATAATAATGAGGAGTATTAATGATTTCAATGTTGTGTGAAAGTTGTACCATACGTGAGTCTATGAGTTCAAATTGTAGTCTTAACGATGAATGTGATTAATGCATTTTTACATATAGAGTCAATTGTGTGCAAATTTTAGTCTTTCCAGTATCCCATTATTCCTATAACAGCCTTTATAATTTCAGTTGTAAGAAATCCAAAAGCCTTTTATGATCAACGTTATTTATAAAAACTCTTCATGTCTCCCCTATGAGTCATTATATAAACTTCATCCATTAGGATGTGCAAACATATCACTTTCGTTTTCGTTTTGTTCACTGCACATGAAAACTCGAAGCCTAGCATGTATCACAATTGATATATAACATGCGATGCGATTTAATAAACTGAATCAAGACAAGGATTAATATAGGAGCATGAATAGCGGTCCGTAACTATGTAACATAACATCAATCGAACACAAACACTACTTACATATTATTTCATGCCAACTTAACAACGCATTAACTTAGACTATGCTTCACGTTATTAACAAATAGATTTTAACGCAATCGTCTTTCAAACCTAACCACCGAGATATGAACTTATACTATGCTTCATATAATTAACAAAAATATTTTTCACAAAAACAAGCCCGGTGCAACGCACGGATATAGAAGCCTCGTTGAGGTTATATTTTTATATCAACTATCAAGTATTGTTTTTACTTAAATAAATTGGTAATCGTATACACTGTCAAAGGAATGATTTTGCGTCTAAATCAATAATACAAGAAATTGATGGTTTATTATTGGGCAAATCGCATAAAAAGGTACCCATCTTATGTCCAATGTCAATTAAAGGTACCCATCTTTTTTTTTCTCAATTTAAGGTATCCATCTTGTTTTTGGTTGCAATGTTAGGCAATTAACAAGTTTTCAAGTTAAATTTCTAACGATCGTTTATTTTATTATTGCATCGTTAGTCCTTTATATGATTTTGTTGAGATTTATTATTTTTTGATTAAAAAATTTAATTTCGAAAAAAAAATTAACCAAAATTTTAAAAAAAAAATTTAATTTCGAAAAAAATTTAATTTTGGAAAAAAAATTTTAAAAATTATAACCAAAATTTTTTTTAAAAAAAAAATTAGAATTTTTTTCAAAATTAACTTTTTTTTCGAACTTAAATTTTTTTTCGAAATTAAATTTTTTTTCTAAATTAATTTTTTTTTTAAATGCTTGGTTAAATTTTTTAAAAAAAAATTTTGGTTATAATTTAAAAAAAAAAATTTCAAAATTAAATTTTTTTCGAAATTAAATTATTTTTTTTTAAATTTTGGTTAAATTTTTTTTCGAAATTAAATTTTTTAATAAAAAAATAATAAATTTCGAAAAAAAATTTTAACCAAGCATTTAAAAAAAAAATTAATTTAGAAAAAAAATTTAATTTCGAAAAAAAATTTAATTTCGAAAAAAAAGTTAATTTTGAAAAAAATTCTAAATTTTTTTTTTAAAAATTAAATTTTTTTTTAAAAAAAATTTTGGTTATAATTTTTAAAAAAAAAATTCAAAATTTAAATTTTTTTTTTCGAAATTTTTTTCGAAATTAAATTTTGGTTAATTTTTTTTTCGAAATTAAATTTTTTAATCAAAAAATAATAAATCTAAACAAAATCATATAAAGGACTAACGATGCAATAATAAAATAAACGATCGTTAGAAATTTAACTTGAAAACTTGTTAATTGCCTAACATTGCAACCAAAAACAAGATGGATACCTTAAATTGAGAAAAAAAATGATGGGTACCTTTAATTGACATTGGACCTAAGATGAGTACTTTTTTATGCGATTTGCCCGTTTATTATTCTAACTCCTCACGGAAATTCAATTGTTTTGTTTCTTGATTATAAAAAAAATCAGCCCAAACATAATGCATATATTCTCAAGCGTTATTTCTTTCTATCCTTCTTATAATAACTTTGATAATTTAAATTTGTAACCAGGTAGTTTTGTAGTACCTAATAGTGGCTTAAATTTCGAAACCCACTAACACACAATGTGTAGAAATCATAACTGTAACTGCTCTTTCTTGTATACATTGTCGTTTCACTTTTTAGATTGGGATATGAAGGCAAATGAATGTTACAAAAATGTCCAAAAAAAAAATTTGCAAAAAATATCTAAAAGTCTTGTGGGGGCAGCTGCCCACACTGCCCCCCCCCCCTCCCTTTGGTACCGCCACTGCAAGTACCAACCACTCGAATGTATAATTTTTCTTATTCTACTTATATAAAATATTCAATCTACTTGACTACCTGCTAAGACATATATTTGATGGGAGGTGATTTGTTCATACTTTGTTTTTGCCATTCACCACTAAATTACACCCGGTAATGCACACAGTACAACACAGATGCATGATTAATGGTGGATGACAAAAATAAAGTGTGTACAAATCACCTCCCATATTTGATTAATCTATTTCTTATTCATTTCGTATAAGAATATTTCTTTTTTTTATTTTCTTTTTACTTTCTTTGTTAAATACTTTGTATTATAAAATAATTGCAAGTTGCCTTTCCATTACATCTTTAATTTAAAATTATTGTCAACCTTGTGATTCAATAATATGTTACTAGTATAATAATACATGTTATTTATAAACTTAATAGTATATGACCATAAAAGTATTATTGTCCAACTTGTTTTTG
Source organism: Tanacetum coccineum (assembly GCA_026074375.1). Taxonomy (NCBI): domain Eukaryota; kingdom Viridiplantae; phylum Streptophyta; class Magnoliopsida; order Asterales; family Asteraceae; genus Tanacetum; species Tanacetum coccineum. Next base: position 14,927 of record BQNB010060107.1, on the reverse strand, counting down.
TAATATATCTTTCAATAATTTAACATTGAAATGTGTTTTTAGATAACCATATTACTCCGTATCAAACATGCATTGAAATTATTGAAATCTATTCATCCACATTGAAATGATAAACTTGATTACATGATTTTAATATCAATAAGTATATATAAATGTTACTATGTGTATTTGTTGGTAAAATAACTACATTATCAATTTCACCATATATAAAAATTCGTCCCTCGTCGATACAATGATACTCAATGTAAATAATCCCAAAACCAAATTGCATCTTTGCTTCCATTCTTGGTCCTTCATGTGTTATCCTTTGCGGTCCAAAAATGAGTTAACTATACTCAAGTGACAAAAAGTGAAATTAGTTAGATGCTTTAGTAGTAGAGGAACCAAAAGTGAAAGCTAACAACACAATTATTTGAATCATTTGTATATAACTGAGTCAACATTCATCATTATTCATTACGATCAGATTTTGCATTTTGTTTCAATATGTTACATTAGTTTCATCTTTTGTATTTTTTGGAATATGGTAGGCATGTTATGCAACTAGAAGTACGTGAGCTTTGTAGAAATCAAAGAGGGAATACTGAAATCGTATTAATGAGATTCAATTAACTAATTACAATACAAAGACTTTAAATAGAAAATAAACAAACCTAACCCTAATAACAAAATGGGCCTAAACAAGTGGACCAGACCAATAGGCTTTTATTATCTAACATCCCCTCTCAAACTCGCAATGCTACATTGAGAGTTTGACAAGAAAAGTCCTAAATCAGACAAACAAATGAAAACAGACAGCAGCAGAGATCCAAATAAAGTTGCCGTTCCAAAAAAAAAAGAGATCCAAAGAGAGGTAGATGAAGAGCAGCAGACAAATACATATTCAGCAGCAGAGAGGCTCGAACAGATGTAGACGAAGAGCAGCAGACAAATACATATTCAGCAGCAGAGAGGTCCGGACAGAGATAGACAAAGAGCAGAAGACAAATACAGATTCAACAGAGAAGCCCGAACAGAGGTAGACGAAGAGCAGCAGATTCAGACAGACAGACAGCAGACAGCAGATTCAGAAGATTCAGACAGACAGATTCAAACAGCGGATTCAAACAGCGGATTTAGACAAAGCAGCAGATCAAACAGCAGATTCCCACGCAGAACCAGACAAATGCATAGCCAGATGTAACCAACATCACCAGGCAACCGGAACCATTCAATACCGATACCGATACCGATACCAATCCTCAAATTTTTCAAATTAAGAAACCAATACCGATACCCCAATATCAACATCAATACCGATTCCATTATCGATTCCATTACCGATGCCAATTCCAACAACAAATAAACTATAATCAAACCCAGCTGAACCAAATATTAAACCTAATTAATGAGACCCTAATATGCTAAACAAAATCAGTTATAGCCATCATATCATTCCTATCAAACAGTCGTGATCAACCAATTGATAAATCAAAGTCACCAATTATTAAAAAATAATAATATGAGTAAAACTTTCGAATCCCAATATCAACATTAATACCGATTCCGTTATTGATTCCATTACCGATACCAATCTCAACAACAAATAAACTATAATCAAACCCAGCTGAACCAAATATTAAACTTAATTGATGAGACCCTAATATGCTAAACAAAATCAGTTATAGCCATCATATCATTCGTATTAAATAGTCGTGATCAACCAATTTATAAATCAAAGTCACCAATTAAAAAATAATAATATGAGTAAAACTTGAATCAATGAGCCGACCCATTAAATTTCATAAACCAATCAAAGCTTACCAATTACTTGATTCAATGAAGGGTCACGTGATATAACTTTATTCTTGTATCATTTTATTTTTCTTTTGACGGCAACATGTGTCATGAATTAATTACACGGCAAAGGCAACAAACTTTCGAACAACAGACGTCACAGCGATGATCGGTTCCTTCATTGTTAACTTCATACTTTTATGCTAACAGAAATGGCACACAGTCACAACCGGTTTTTTTTATTTTCTTTTTCATCCTGGCTCTTGATACCATGTAGAAATCAAAGAGGAAATACTGAAATTGTATTAATGAGATTCAATTAACTAATTACAATACAAAGACTTTAAATAGAAAATAAACAAACCTAACCCTAATAACAAAACGGGCCTAAACAAGTGGGTCAGGCCAATAAGCTTTTATTATCTAACAAGCCTATTGGGGGCACACACGTTAAGACACGAAGAGTACGTTTATTAAACATTAATACATTTATTTATTATTAAGGTTCACAAAATGTTTTAAATAACCGTTAGTTACCGTTATTGTTTTATAACTAATTAACGGGTATTTAAATATAAATCGAAGGGACTAAAATTGATAAAACCCAAACCCTATGGGACCCTTATGGAGGCCGGCCCCTAGGAGGTTCTAGAAGGGGTTTTGGATCAAGTTTGGAATTAATATGTGAATAATTAAATACGATAGTAAACTAAAGTTGTAATATTTCTTTTATTAAGTTAGAGGTTCATCAAATGTTTATATAAGTTCTCCACAGTCCGCCCCCTTTGGTGTGTGTAAGTTAACCGGTTTGAATATTGGTTTTGTATTTATGATCTATACATTTAACAGGGATCGTTAATACCAACCCCCCACCCCCCCCCCCCCCCCCCCCCAAAAAATCCGACCCCCCCCCCCCTCCACGCCGCCGCGACTTAAGGATTGATTATGATACTGTCGCGCAGATACCTCGCTTATCATGTCGTGACCCTTATTGGATTTGTGGGGGGGGCTGGGGGAATGGCCTCCTGTGTGGTGTGTGTAGAGTGAGTTGTTGTGTAGATAGGAGTGATTTTGTTGATGTAACTCATTCGTACGAATTTCTTTTTTTGGAAAAAGGTTAAGTAAAGTTATGTGGAATATAGATTTTAGATGAGTATGTTGTGGATTTAATGAGACTAATGATAATGTCAGGATGTGTGATTGTGCGATAGTTTGAGTGGTGCTAGATTCAACTAAGGTGTGTATAGTTGGAGGTCTTGGGGTGAGTAATATGATTTGATATTGGTTGTGGGATCGTATGATTATTATTAGGTTTTTAGTACATAGATATATTTATATATTATATATATATATATATATATATATATATATATATATACCTCGTCCTTATTGATTCAATCGATCCACTGATGATTCGATACAAAAATCATTCGTATATCACAAAACAACTCCACTAATCGTTCCACCAAAAAACCTGTTTTCTTTTCTCCTTGAATTCAGCAAACAGAAAGCAAGGAACATTAATTGCATGTATATGTTATATATTGTATCACGTATGCATGTGATATATACTCCCTCCGTCCCTAAATAAGTGACCACTATTGACTTTCGAAGTCATTATTCTTGAACTTTGACCTCAGATTATTTTGAATATGTTATATAATACTTGATGCAAAATATATGAATGGATTGAGTTATAAATGTATTTTCATTGGTATGATTTTCATCAAGTATTATATAACACAAACAAAATAATCTAAGGTCAAAGTTGAAGAATAATGACTTCGAAAGTCGATAGTGGACACTTATTTAGGGACTGGGGGAGTATTTAAAATCCTTCATTGATTGGTTGTAATATCTTTGTTTCTTTTGTAAACTGATTCAAACGTAACCCATTTGAGTTTCGGATCGGTTCAAGAACAATACAATAACACTTGGTGTTTGAGATACATGAAGTAAAGACTGGCATCTTAGCGAATTTATTTGACGTGTTGTGTGAGCAACCGTAGAGGTGGTAACTTAATCACTAAGATTCAAGATCAAGATTCTCGTTTATTAACTATTGTCATTAAACATAATGGTTAGTGTTTCTTACTTTATTTGTGTGTTAATCTTTAATATCAAACAAGATCCATCCGCTGCGTACTCGTAGTAAACATTGTTTACTAGTTGTAAAATCCCAACAGTGGCATCACGAGTCAACCTCGTTTGGTGTTTTAAATTCAGTTTGAGGATTTTATACATTTTTAAATATATTTGTTTCAGGAGGATGGCTCAATCATGAAATAAAAGCGTGTGATCGAGATGATCGACGACTTGTGTTTTTAGAAGTCGTGCATATATGTTATCCGAGGCCGTGCACATATGGTCTTATGATTTTGACGAGAAAGCGCAACGTGCACATATGTTCTCGAAAGGCGTGCATATATGTTTTTAGAAGACGTGCATATATGTTGTAATGATTTTGATAATACTTTTATTTTAATTGAAAATTATTTAATATCAAAAAAATAATAATATTTATGTTCTTGATTTGTTAATTTAGAGGTTACATGTATGTGTTTATGTTTTTGGTTATAAAGTTTGAAGATTAAAGAATGTACACTAGAAACATATGTGCAATTACCATTATAAGCAAAAAAAAATATGCGCTAAAAACATATGAAATTAACAATATTAAAAAACATATATGCACTAGTTTTTTTCTGAAAATATTTATGCAGAAAAAAATAGAATTAAAAAAAAAAAAATTAAATTCTGAAAATTAAAGGGTTTAAAAAAACGTTTTTAATTAAGAAAATTTAAAAAGAAAGTGAAAATGCATTTTACTATTATACCCTTTCTATTTAAATAAAATTATTTATTAATATTAAATTTCTATTGGTCCAAAAGTGGTTCTGTAGGTTCTGTACAAAAAACTGGTTCTGCAAAGAACGGTCCCCTATATATATATATATATATATATATATATATATATATATATATATATATATATATATATATAAAATTATATAAAACACCTCGTCCTTATTGATACAATCGATCCACTGATGATATCGATACAAAAATCATCGTATATCAACAAAACAACCCACTAATCGTTTCCACACAAAAACCTGTTTCTTTTCTCCCTGAATTCAGCAAACAGAAAGCAAGGAACATTAAATGCATGTATAGTTATTTAATTGTATCACGTATGCATGTGATATATATTTAACGAGAAATACTATAGCCACAAAAAGTTTAAAGAAAAAATTGTCCACAAAAGGAGTGGGCATCAATAATTTGGATTGAAGTTTTTATCTCGCATCTTTTAATTGGCCAATGATGTACAAATCATCATGCCACATCATTTTTGTGAACATTTTTTTGTAAACTCTTTGTGGTTCTAGCATTTCTCATATTTAACATCCTTCATTGATTGGTTGTAATATCTTTGTTCATTTGTAAACAACCTCGTTTGGTGTTATGGGTTACACACTTATAAAACACGCTAGATCCGCATGAGGATGGTTCTTCTTTTCATCCTTCTCTCGGGACTTGTTTGGGGTTTCATCAAAATCCATCCCGAAGTGAAATCCGGTGGCTCGGCCTCCGGGATGGGGGGTTTTTCTTTTGCCGAAGTGAAAACCGATCCGTCGGCCTTCGTGTCAAAAGTTTTTTCATCCCTTTTGATTCTCTCGCAGTTAAAGTCTCGGGATTTTACCATTTTTTGATATTATGGATTTCTTTTTGTTGACTCTATTGTACTTTAAGTTTCTAGCGTCTTGCTAGACTCTTTTTTATATATATTCCATCTTTGCCGTTAAAAAAAAGATCCGCATGAGAAAACTTTTATTTATTGTTTTGACCGAAAATTATGGCAACAATATGCAATTCTTGCCATAAAGAATAAATAAAAACCTAGAATCTTGCTTTATTATTAGTTAATATAGATTGAATAAGAATAGATTTAAAATTAAAAGTTAATTAAGTTTTAAGTTTTTCTATTCTTTTCATTATCCCGGCCTTAAGACTCACGCAATCATGTAATATGATGGATGTGGCGATCTAGGTACTTTAGCAGAAAACCTAGTGAGATTTGTCTTATGCTGCTCATTGCTTAAGTCAATTTAGTCATTCACCAAGGACTCCTCACTTTGATGTTCTAATAAAAGTTCTCAGATACATTAAGCTATGCCCAAGACAAGGACTTCATTTCCCTACTCATTCTTCACTACAACTTAAGGCCTATTGTGACAGTGATTGGGCCAACTGTCCTACTGCAAAAAGGTCAATCACAGGGTTCTGTATTTTCTTGGGTTTATGTCTAATTTCCTGGCAATCAAAGAAACAATCAGTGGTCTCTAGAAGTTCAGCTAAAGTAGAATATAGAGCACTAGCTGACTATACATAACCCTGTGCAACATGCTAGAACCAAACACATAGAGATTGACTGTCACTTTGTCAGAGATAAGATCAAGGCTGGTATCATCCTTCCAAAGTTCATACCCTCCAATCATCAAGCAGTAGATGTTCTCACCAAAGGTCTCAGCAGGGCACCATTTCATTCGTGTCTATCCAAGTTTGGCATGTGTGATCCATATACACTGCCAACTTGCAGGGGGTAATAGACACACATTAAACATGGTCCAAGTCTCAACACAATACACTCATCACAACAAAAGCTTGAAGACATGTAGCAGCTTATATTGTAGCTTGTATTTTACTTTTCTAGCTTAGTCAACGCGGGTCAAACGATGTAACCGTTTTTCCCGCCTTTTTCTTTATTTGAATTTTGGTTATAAATACTCTGTATCAGTCATTGTAATCTTTTAAGTTTAATCAATGAAATGTTTTGAAAGTCATTTCTCTCTAATTTCAATAGATGTGCTAAACCAAACCAATCACCCGGACACTAAATAACCACATTATCACACCAAATGGACGTAAATATAAAAACTGGACAAAGAATTATAATTACCAAACTGTCATATTAACATAAGTAGGTTGCCATCTACCGACATTCTCCCTAAATTTATTACCGGTTCATTTCATATTTTCACAAAATCCACATATAAACAATACCACCAGTCTCCCACATGTAGATAACAATTATAATAGGGTTAAGTCCATTAATAGGTAACCTACTTACCAAAAACTACACTTTTAGATAACGTACTTTGTATATTACCATTCAGACCCATCAAACTTGTTATGACTTGTTAAAATAGGTACTATTACTTGTTTGAGTGACACCTCACCATTACGGGCCCACTTGCACTCATCATCATCATCACCACCACATGAATGAAACTGAAAGTGTATAAATAAACCACTTTCAACCAAACAACAGAAATCAAGCAAAAACCTCATCATTTTTCATTCTTACATAATTGCAAGCAATCTGTTTGCTTGCTTGTTTGTATGAAAAAAATGGGCACGGAAGGACCTAATGTACCTCTTCTTGTTTCTAGTAAAGATGTTTCAATGACAATTTCAACTTACATAAAAAATCCCGTCGTTTTTACTAAAATCTACCAAATGGGTTCTTAAATTTGCAATGTTGTTGATCTTCATATCATGTGCTAGTTTCTTGTTTTTCGCTCCATTAGACTCGGTGAACAAAGTATATACAAAAGTCGTTTACGCTACTAATGAAACTTTTTTTGGTATCACAGGTAACTGATCATGCTTCCTTCGTGAATCAGTTCCTTATATCCACTTTACCATTATTCTCAAGAAACTATTATTTGATTTTTTATAATTTGCAGGAAGCATCTTTCTGATATATAGTGGTCCAGTACTTGTTATCGCGTTTCTCGCAATAATTTACCTTAGGATTTCTGGCAAAGAAGAGATTCAGGAGTAAGCTATGTGTTAAAATATGACGTATTGCATGATTTTTCTTAAACTTTTTTTACCTTCAAAATTTTATATTTAATTGATTTTGTCATTTGCGGATGTTATCATCTTTCTTGTAACAGAACATGAATTATATGTATATTTACATTTAAAGATTCTTTTCAAAAAGACAAGAACATGTCTTTCTGAATTCCAAACATACCCGAAAGGTGCTACAAATGCAATAATGAAGGGAAAGAATGTTCAAGGGAAGTAAATTTGTGTTGTGGGGTGTAGTGGGGGGTCTAGAGAGAGAAAAACATCTAGGTGCGGTGGAGGAGGAGGAGTTGCGGTGGAGGAGTTGCGGTGGAGGAGGAGGTGCGGTGGAGGAGGAGGGTTGTAGAGGAGGAGGTGCGATGGAGGAGGAGGATGGTGGAGGAGGAGGGGTGGTGGTAGTGGGTTGTGATAAAGAAAAATAAATAAAAATATTAATTTTTTATTTAAAAAGGTGACGTGTCGGTTTTGAGCCGGTGTCCCTTCCAAAATTTGCCCGTAATTGCCTATATTGAACAACATTTAAAAGTTTGATGGGTCTGAATGATAATATACAAAGTACGTTACTTAAAAGTGTAGTTTTTGGTAAGTAGATTACCTATTCATGGACTTAACCCTTATAATTATAGACTATGGGCCTGTTTGGCAAGAGCTTTTTTGAAACTTTTTATAAAGTTGTAAGCTTTTTGTTAAAAAATAATTTCTTTCAGAATAAATAGCTATGTTTGGATACATCAACTTTAAGCTTTTATTTTAAACAAGTAGCTCTTAAATGAAAAGCTGATTGATGAAGCTTTAAAATTGTTAGGAGCTGTTAAGTCTATAAATTACTGATATACCCTCCAACCATAATATAATCTATTTAAATATGTCCTTTTAAGTCATTTTACATCTTATAATTACAGTCAACAGCTAATTTAACACACTTTTATTGAAAAAAATATACAGCTTGTAGTTCATGTTAAAAGCTTTACAGCTTACAACATACAGTTTACAGCTTACAGCATACAGCTTACAGCTAGTTTTGCCAAACATACCCTTTAACTTATATTATAGACTAGAACTGTTTACAATGAACAGTGAAATAATATTCAAAAAAATTAAGTTCACAACTCACGATAGAAGAAAAACTCTATACAAAACGCACCCTCAAGTTTGCTAAAAGTTACAAAACTAACCTTCAACTTTTACCTATTTATGATTTTTTTTATATAACAAACTTTATTTATCAAATATGAAACGCATATCTAGCGATTTATTCGGAAAAAAAAATGTCAATGAAAAGTTCGTCGAATTGCGAACAAAACGAGCCTAATATTGCAACGCTTCTAACAGGAGCACGATTTTATAAAAAATGTTGAAGTTTAATTTATATTTTTAAAATATTTACATACAATATTTACAAAGCACACCCTCAAGTTTGCTAAAAAGTTACAAAATCGACCTTCAACTTTTACCTATTTACAACTTTTTATATATCACACTTTATTTATCAAATATGTAACGCATATCAATAGATTTATTAGGAGAAAAAATGTCACTGAAAAGATCGTCGTATTGCGAATCAAACGAGCTCAATATTGCAATGTTTCATATGCTAACGATTTTATAAAAAATGTTGAACTTTAATATATTTATAAAATATTTACCGAAATAGTCTTTGACTTTATCGGTTCATTGCAAGGCGAGTCATAACGACCGACAAATAGTAATTGGTGTTATCGATTCGTTGCGAAAATAGTCTCGCGCTCTCCGCAGCAGCGCACGAGTTACGAACCTCGTATATATTAAAATCCAAAAACTATTCATACCATTTACTAATAAAAAATTCCATGTTTCACGAATCCCAACTTCATATTTTAATATAAAAATAGATATTAAATAAATAAACTTACAAAACACACCCTCATATTATTCGAAAAGTTGCTAAAATAACATTAAACTTTTATCTATTTACGACTTTTTATATAACAAACTTTATTTATCAAATATGGAGCGTATATCTATTGATTTGTCGTAAAAAATATGTCATTGAAAAGATCGTCGAATTGCGGACAAAACAAGCCCAATATTGCAATGCTTCTGACATACTTACGCTTTTATAAAAAATGTTGAAGTTTAATATATATTTTTAAGAAACTTACAGAAATAGTCCATAAGGTTATCGGTTCATCGCAATGTTGACAAACAGTACCTAAGATTATCGATCCATTGCAAAATTAGTCTCGCACGTCCGCGGCGACGTGCAGGTTACGAACTTCGTTTCTACTATATAACAAAATATAGATCACTACCTCACACCACAAAAAAAATATAAAAAAAATAAAGAACAATTTTTTGTGAGTATATGTTTCTACTATATAAGAAAAGGCAAAATCACTAGCCTCACAACACAAAAAAATATATAAAAAATAGTGAACAGTGTTTTATGAGTACTAGTTATAATGCCCGTGTACGTACAGGGTTTTTTCTAAAAAATTTAATTGTGTTTTTTAGCTGTTAAATAACAAATAGCTTATTTTTTTGGTTTTCTTTATAATTAAAGTTTTTGATTATGTTTGACGTACGTGGTAAAAAATCATATATATTTTTTGCATAGATTTGTCATAGTTTTAATCTTATGTTGGATTATTAATGGTTGGCTTACGTGGCACAGAATTTTGACATATAAATTGTGTAATGACCCGATTGTTGATGCATGAAACACAACTCCACCTTTTTATGAATGCATACGTACCACATTCAGGGGCGGAGCCACAGGGGGGGCACAAGGGGCAGGTGCCCCCCTACCGGAAAATTTTGTAGTTAAAAATTTTTGAAATTTTGAAGAAATTTGTTGATTTGCCCCCCTAAAAATTATTTGCTTTATGTTACTGAAAAGAAAAGTCAGAGTTTGATGATCCAAAACATATTTTTTGTGTTATAATGGAGTATCTAAAACTTGGAAAAGATGAAAGTTGAAGAGATGAGTGGGGAAGATGAAGATGAAAGAGAAGCCTTGGTATTGTAATTAAAGTCACGTGGAAAAGGAAATTGGACACTTTTTTTCTTTAAATATTTATTTACTTATTCAATCAGATTTTCTTTTTCTTTTCAAATTTATTTTGTACTTTTATCTTTTACCGGATAATACAAAGTTAACTAATGACGAGCTTTTTTTTGTTGTGTATTCGGTTTGGCAAAAAAAAATTGTTGCCCCCTCTCGATACATTTTCTAGCTCCGCCCCTTACCACATTTAAAAGGTACATTTACTAATAAAAGAATGAAGGAGTATATGCACTTGTTTTTTGTTTAAAATAAAATATAAGTTTCTCTTCTACAGCTTAAATAAACTTCATCAATAAAGATAAGCTAAAACTGATATGTTTACTCAATTTGTCATGCATCTACTCTATTTTTTACTTAGTGGCTTTGAATCAATGTTCCAACTGTCATGGTACTCTTACAGCATTTCACACGATCCTTAACTAATTGAAAACTATAAAGTGATAGAAACCAATAGGTTATTTCTCATTTTTGCGCTATGTTAAATACTAAAATCATGACCAAATGGTTGTGATAAGAAGTCTTAATCTTGATGGCTACAATTTCTTCATCGGATTTACTGAGTAAATGTGTGATGGATGTTTAGCGAACAACATGTTGCTTGCACAACCACAAGTGCAACATCGATGACAGAATTGTATTTAATAATCTATACTTTTGCCATTCATATATGAAACAATATTATATAGTCGTATTGTTTAACGTTGCTTACTAATAGATGTTTATTAGTATATGCTTCAAGTTAATGTTGCCCACTAATATATTTGTTATGTGCTGTTTTCCATTGTATTATATATGCTTCAAGTTAATGTTGCCTAAAAATAGCACATAACAAATAACAAAAGCTAACTGGGAATTACAATGGAAATACGTGTAGCCTTTTGACATAACAAATAAATTATGGATCACATACCTCAAGAAAAAATAGATGTTTTTTGGCTATTGACATAGCTACATTACCTAAATGGACCATTTTGAACTCTTACCCAATCTGAACGATCCGCCCATTTTGCAAGTTCTAAGTTGAATACTTGCCATAACCTTCTTCCCAACGCCCCCTTTTCTCCCACTAGTAGATGTAATTACCCCTCCATCATATCCTTTGTTAAGTCGAATCAGTCTAGCCTCATAAACCTGCGGCAAGAAATATAAATTACAAACAGAATATATCATCCGGATCATGTAATGCCAGTTAATATAGAACCCAACATAGGGAGAAAAAGAAAGTAAACAAATACCTATGTGTAGCCCAACATACTTGTATGTGAACTACATTATTAATAGTGATGTAGAGTAAAATAAAACAAGATAACAAATTGGATCTGTTCATTCTACGAATACCCAGAAATAATTCTTCCAACAATCGTTGATTCGATTGAATACCGATTATTAGGGTAAAACTTCTTGGAAACAGCGGCCAATGGTTTATTTTTATAAAAACTGATAACTGTTTGGCTAGGGTTAGAGCAGATTGTTTAAAAAGGCTTACAAAACTGAAACGGGCCTAAAAAGACTGATGGGCCATGATGGGCCGTGAGCTAGAACAAAAACAAGTCCAACAAAAATTAAAAAAAACAAAAAAAATGTAAATAACTCATAGTAAACGAGGGTTTTGGGCTTCGAAAACTCCGTAACTAGCCAAAGGGTGGTAACAGCTGCGCCTGTCTCATTTTTCTCTTTGATTTGAGTGGTTACGGGCCTGAAACGGACTTACGGATCAAAAGTTATGGCTGTTTTACTGAAGCCATTTTCTTCACACGATCTTTGGCTTCTAAAAACAAGTCAGTCCGTTCTTCAATACTTGGGCCTCCATCATTCCCCCTGGGTAGACAAAATTCGTCCGCGAATTCATAGCAAGGCCATCATCAGAAGAGTCGCCATGATAAGGGATCAAATGCTTCACATTAAAAACATCAGAACACCTAATATGGCTTGGCAATTTCAGACGGTAAGCATTAGAATTAATCTTCTCACAATCTCCAGCGGGCCAATCTTCTTAGCAGACAACTTGTTATACTCTCCAACAAGAAAATGATCCTTAGTCAAAACAGCCCATACAAATTCACCCTCTTCAAAATCAACATATCTCCGCTTGTGATCCGCATCTTGTTTGTACTTAGAATTGGCACAAACCAAATTTTCATGAACATCATGTAACCTTGCAACAAAATCCTACACTTTCTTGGGAACAGAACTAGAAGCACGAGGAGTCATTAAATCCAGAGGACCAAGTGGTTGAGCAGAATAAACCACCTGGAATGGACTAAACCCAGTGCTTCGATTAACAACATGATTTGGTAATTCAGGAGATAAAGGGATTCACCTTGCAATTACAAACAGCATTGCTCGGCCATACTTAAAACTTCTTCTTTTTAACCCCAATACCATTAAAATATTCAGACTATTGTATATTATCTTGAGTCCGTGGCTATGATAGAAAACATGGCGAACACGAATGATGTTATCAGTCTTTAGCCTTCCAATGTAGTAATGATCACATTTTTTTGCATAGAAAAGAGATGAGATACTTTTGATAGTAGAATTCTTAATATTAAACTACCAGTAATCAACCATTTCCCATGGCTTCTCCCAAAAGCATTATGGATGACCTTCCATAACCATGATGATAAAAGGAAAGGAGATAGAGGATCTTGCAATAGAGGCCACGCTTAATGGAGAACTCAGACGTAGAGCTACCATTAATAAGAATAGAAGCTCTCGAAGAATTGAGACAAGCTTTAATCCAAGAGCACCATTTATTACCAAATCCAAAACTGTCGAGAATGTGAATCAAGTAATTCCAGCTTATGAAATCAAAAGCCTTTTCAAAGTCCACTTTAAAAATGAGGAGCTTCTTTTTTTAGTTTTTTTATTACCACTCAATGATTCTCTTAGAATAACGGAGCCATTCATGAATTTGGACGACCAGCAATAAACGCCGATGTTCTTGCTTAACAATCTTGTCAATCACTTTAGATAAACGGTTAGCTAAAATCTTGGCAATGATCTTATAGTTTATACCAATAAGCGAAATAGGGCGAAAGTCAGTGATTAAGTTAGGGTTGTTGACCTTTGGGATAAGGGTAATAAAAACGAAGAATTAGCACCCATTAGACATAACACATGAAAAAAAGCGCCAATAGAATAAGTTAACAAAATCATATAATTCTCATTTTTGCGCTATGTTAAATACTAAAATCATGACCAAATGGTTGTGAAAAGAAGTCTTAATCTTGATGGCCACAATTTCTTCACCGGATTTACTGAGTAAATGTGCGATGGATGTTTAGCGAACAACATGTTGCTTGTGCAACCACAACTGCAACATCGATGACAGGATTGTATTTAAAAATCTATACTTTTGACATTCATATATGAAACAATACTATATATATAGTCTTATATAGTCGTATTGTTTAACGTTGCTTACTAATAGATGTTTATTAGTATATGCTTCAAGTTAACGTTGCCCACTAATATATTTGTTATGTGCTGTTTTCCATTGTATTATATATGCTTCAAGTTAATGTTGCCTAAAAATAGCACATAACAAATAACAAAAGCTAACTGGAAATTACAATGGAAATACGTGTAGGCTTTTGACATAACAAATAAATTATAAATCACATATATCAAGAAAAAATAGATGTTTTTTGGCTATTGACATATAGCTACATCACCTAACTGGACCATTTTGAACTCTTACCCAATCTGAACGATCCGCCCATTTTGCAAGTTCTATTCAAATTTATTTTGTACTTTTATCTTTTACCGGATAATACAAAGTTAACTAATGACGAGCTTTTTTTTTGTTGTGTATTCGGTTTGGCAAAAAAAAATTTGTTGCCCCCTCTCGATACATTTTCTAATAGATGTAATTACCCCTCCATCAGTAGATGTAATTACCCCTCCATCATATCCTTTGTTAAGTCGAAACAGTCTAGCCTCAAAGACCTGCGGCAAGAAATATAAATTACAAACAATATATATCATCCGGATCATATAATGCCGGTTAATATAGAACTCAACATAGGGAGAAAAAGAAAGTAAACAAATACCTATGTGTAGCCCAACATACTTGTACGTGAACTACATTATTAATAGTCTTAAATTTTATACGTAAATTAACATTTTTTTTGCGTTGTTTAATCTTAATAGTAGTATAAATTTATTAAACAAATTTAATATGAATAGTGATAGTGAGTTTGTTGTAGGGAGAAAGGTTTGG
>BQNB010060105.1:0-34602 GCA_026074375.1 Tanacetum coccineum | reverse complement strand
AAATATATAGTTTAAATAATTTCATAAATAATATATATAAAGTTTTAAAACGCGTATTAATATTATGTAGATGTTACACTAATATTTCTTAAGGTTTTTATAGTCCAAACGGACTCGAAAACACTCGTAAAGCTCATTTTAATTTTTTAGCAACAACTATATGTTTTATAAAAGTGCAGGAAATTTTGTATAAAAAGTTAACTAGTTTTATTAAAGATTTACTCATTTTAAAGCATTTCTAGGCTTAGAAAATTGTAATTTTATAGCAAAACATCATTACGAGCAACTTTTTAGTTTTATACTTAAGCCGGTTCGGATCCGAAAGCCCTCAAAACTCAGTTTTAATTTCTGATCAGATTGTTAAATTTTATAAAAACAGTTTTTATATAAATAGTTACCGGTATCTTGTAAAATTCACATCTCTTTCGTTTTAACTCCGTTTTTCAAGTTCTTTAAATGCACGAAATCGTCTTGAGACATAATATCATAATATCATGTTTATAAGTTGTCTAGAAATTCGTGCCAAATTAGTAAGTACAAACTGTTTTACATATATATATATATATATATATATATATATATATATACTAGTTACGTAACCCGCCCAACGGGCGGGTTTGTTTCGGGGTTTTTTTAGTTTAACCGTGTAACTGTTGGATTTTTAACACAACGTGACGGTTTTTTTTAAACTTTAAGACGTTTTGAGAGTGTTTGTTGTTCTGTTGGCACCTTATGAGTTTCATTGTCATAAATCCTAATATTAATTTGATACTACTGTACCAAACAGTTTTGGGATCAGCTGCCCGTGAGCTCTACAACCCCATCTAAGTCTACGCTAGATACTCCTCAAACTCCATGTGATATCTTCATAACCAATACAGTGTGATATCTTGTTTATTATTTATAATTGATTAGTAAAAGTAGTTTACATGATAAGTATTGTGATGATACACAATACTTAATGTTCATAATAACAAATATTTAATTTGTGTAAACAAATAAATCCAAATGAAAGCATTATATTGGAAGTTTATACTGTCCTTTTTTGTCGTATATATGCTCTGCATACACCTGCGCAATCTATTACCACTAGCAATTCGGCTACATATTGACATTACACTGGTTTTCATCTTTTGTACTTTATTAGTACTTTAGTACACTACAAAAAGAAGTTTCATGTCTTGGAGTAAATATGCACTCTATGATGCTTATTTAGATGAATTATTTTTACTTTTAGTAAATGCGTCATATGCTAAAGGAGTTTGCATACCCCAACGATGTTGTATAAGAATGTGAGAGCTACTATGTCAGGTGTAAGAGTTCCAAATAGTGCTTGACCAGCCCACCTGTCATGAAGATTTTACAGCATAGTGTCTCGTTAATGCGAATAAGTAGCTTTTAGATTTGGAGTCAAAGCACATATTATTTAAAATGAAAAACTAACATCCGGTCTAAACTAACCATAGAGACTGGCTACCAAACATACCATAGGGTCTAAACTAATAGAAGTGATTTGCTATGTTTTCTGGTGGGGTGACATTTTAAGGGTTTTTTTAGTGATTGTTGTCGAGTTGCACAGAGTTACTTTACGGTGACTTTCGTTAAGCTAACCAATATACTATATATTGGCTGTTCCTTTGTTAAACTATCCGACATGCTAACATTATTCTGATTGACTATATTTAGCTATAAAACCAATTGGAAAGTAACGGCCGGAACCAACAAAAAGTTTAAAGACTCGAAGACAAGAAACCTCACCTTCAAACACAATAATGGTTTCAACTACGATCGACACATAACCTCTTGGCATAAAAATTATTCACAAAATGAAATAAATACTGGTTGTTGAAATTGATAATATAGAAATGAGAAACCATTTATTAATTCATGGCAAATCTTAATGAAAAAATAATGCCTGAAAAAAAGTTACAATACTCACTGTTGAACTTGAAAGATCAAGCAAAACTTGAAATGCTGAGAAGAAAATAACTATTCAGAATATTGTCCTTTGCATAACCGCGTACCAGCCACAACCATTTTCTAGCATTTTTCACTCTAAATTTTTCAGCATACAACAAGTGAAGATAAAGTATGTTTACTGGCGTCTAATGAAAACATTGTATACGTGTTCTCCCATATATACACAGCCTCCGAGCTATGACCATATCACTCGAGAAAAAATTCGACTCCATGATACTACCCTTTAACTACTAATCTAGACGGTCTCACCCTAACCATTAATGCAGTCAACCATGGCAGTGTTAAGAGATTTAAGTCATAGAGACATCTGGTGATCGATTATCAGCTTTGGTATTCTTTTATTTACTTGTAGTTGAATTCCATAGTTACAATTGACTGACTGGTTTTTTCGTCAATTCCAGTTCGAGAAAGTTTTTCACTGAATGTTGAATGAGTTTCGACGGTAGTTTTTCCAGCATTAACTCGCTCAATGTTTTCCTCGGCTACATTTAGGGTCGAGGTTTCAGCACCAACTTCTTGATTGAAAATCAACGGTGAATCTACTGAGCTAACATGCAATTCAACTGAATCGGAGATAAAGGATCCCATTTTGACCACCTGGAAACCTATTTGTATTAATACGGTACCACATTTAGACCCAATTCTAAGTCACCGACTCAACAAACTCCTCTTGTTGCTCACAGGCGACTCGAAATATCCCATCTTTGTTTGAGGTTTTCAAATGCAACATCTGTTGCAATTGTAACTCAACCTCCTGAAGCTTCGCTAGCTTAAAATCTGAGCAACGAAAGAAAAAAAAATAATCATCCAACATAAAAAAGATTATGCATTCGATCATTGCTTCGTAATCATGATTTATGCCACTTATCATCTTTGTTAATGAATTATAATTGTTAATCTTACATTTAAAAACAATATATCAATAAGCTATAGATTAAACAAAAGAAGTTGAATCCTAAGTTTTTAGGTAAACCAAGCCACCTATTGATGTCTACATAATTTGTACAGATTGAACCAAGTACACAAATTATGCAAGATTTAGGGGCTTATCATTTTATATTGTATTGACAGTATTGTATATTCTTATCATGGTTATCATTGATGGCCAAATTATATAAGGTTAAACAAATAAAAAAATATAGGAAAAAACACAAACACAAATTAAAATAAGATTAATCTATACTTCACCTTAAAGCAACGGTAAACCAGGAACTGATCAGTCATTCCCTTGAATACCACAAAAGCTGCTATAAACATGCCTATATAAGAAGTAATAGGTAGCACCCGTTACGCAAGTAGTATCTAGTATCTGGTATTCAGCATATGCTCCAATTAGCGCCAGCCATAAGCAACTACATAACTCGTGCCTTTTCAACATGTTCACTGACTGGATATGCATTTGTCATTTTTTTCATTTCCTTTCAAAGTGCAACTGCATAAACATATTTAAAGAATAAATGTTGATGATAACCCCTTAACTATTACATAAAGAACACACCAATAGTACTCGGGATTTCGGCACGCATAACACACATTACAACCAATGAAATCCAATATAAAAATTAAAATAAGAACCATCAAATTACAAGCAAAACAGACTAAAAGATAAGTCTTCCGCATTAGCTCAAACATTATATACATTCCAAGACTAACCTTGCAAGATAACATCTCCACCATGCAGTCTTCATTTGTAGGGTCACTCGTAAAACTATCACAAGGGATACTTCAAAGTTTAGCAGATTTAGTGGTGGTAGAGTACACCTGCAAGGAATTTCAATCAAAACCAAACGCAGGGAAACAATGTATTCGGAACAGAAACAAATTTTTAGTGGGTGTTTAGGATTTTAAGCAGATAAGCAGTTTAAAAGTAAGCAACATTTAGTAATACATGATAACCAAACCTGTAAGTGCTGATTTGAAGTGCATGTTTATTAAGAAGTGCTTCAATGCCCGACGGGTGACTTAGAAATTCTTTAATAGGATATATGTTTTCCCCTTCTTTACCTATAATATTGTAGCTCGGAATCTTGACTCGTTCCTGTTTTCTAGCAGATAGTATAGCTTTTTTGACATTTGACTCTGATAAATTTTCATTACTGCGATTGAAAATTCTTAGTCTCCTCTTGGTTATTAAGATTCTGAACCTGTAAATATTTCCCAACAAAGGCAGCTGGGCTTGGCATTGTTTGCTCACAATGTATCAAATGTTTATAGATTCGGAGTGATGTGAAATTTTTTAACCCATTTACTAAAAAATGAGTCAAGTTGGTTTGTGTTTTATCTCAAACAAGTCAGGTTTATAGGATAAGTCAAAGTCTTGAGGGGAAAACGACAAATGGTAGAAAGTTATTCCAAAATCTATATTTTGATGCATATAGCTTCTCAAATCGTTCTCATCCAAGGGTCTAGATTAGTGTGATAATATTGTTTTTGTAATCATAACTAAAACTTTGATTAATTAGAAATATTATAAAATATATAAAAAAGGTGTTTACCCATCAAACCTTCCCGACCCAGCCCATACTAAAAACAATGGCATGCTTCTACCCATACCTGTTTTGACCCCACACCCAAACCCATCTTCCCCGCCCATGTATATATATCCCAACATAAACATAATGCATGTTCAAGGACCCAAGATGACGTGTAGCTTTATTCATAGAAGCTTACCTGCATCAAAGACGAATAGTCTTCTACTCCATTCATTTGAATAATGACTACATGCATTTGGAACAATATATATTGTAAAGACAATTCACATCATTTTTCTTCAATATCACAAACCATGTCCTTATTATATATAGTTCAATATAGAATAACATTAATCTAAAAGAAAATCATTTAGAAGAACACATATAGCTAATGAGGTAACAAATTAAGTCAACTTACAAGGTAACAAAACACTGGCAAGGAGATCCATGTGCTCCACAAGAATTTATTTGGGATGGTATCAGATGCAGCTACAATGTATTATAGCAATTTAAAAATGCGTCACAAGTATCTGCAATATCACAAATCCCTAAAATAAGAATGGAGAGAAAGGTAGGTGTTAAAATATTCATATATCTTTTTATCCATATACATAGTATCTCCTAAGGGTTTGTTTGGGATATGATTGTATGTTTTTAGCTGATGCTTATAGCTTATAATCACTCAAAAATAAGCAGCTCCCCATGTGCTTATTTCCTCAACTGTTCTTATTTCTTCTAAAAAACACTATTAACTGGTAAGCACTTAAGAGAATTGGTATCATTGTAGATGCATCTGATACCATCCCAAACAAATTCTTATGGAGCACATGTATCTCCTTGCTAGTGTTTTGTTACCTTGTAAGTTGACTTAATGCTCTACATTGCAGCAACTAATATCCATTATAGATATAACAACAAACCTGACCATTAAAGTTGGCGATCAAAACATTGGAGGAGCCTGACATACTTGTTTCTTTGACATCTTTACATAGAATTTCAACAACGTTAGTCACTGAAACATTAATGGTGTCCGATACAATGTCTTCATAAGTCCTCATAAGCTCTTTAGCATAAGCTCCTGGGTTAGTGCCTGTATTTCATAAGAGAGGAAGCAAATGAGATTAGTTTTCATATTGCCAAATTACTTGTTCTTATTTACTAAATGATGTTTTACTATAATGCAGCCTTTCTGGGGTAGGGGTGAGGGGTAGCACGATTAGCTTGACATATGCACCTGGTAACTATATTTAAATATATATCAAGAAAATTGGCAAAGCGGGCAGACCCGCCCTTTTCTATACAGCTATTTACTGTTCAAACCCATGTACTTGGATTTTCATTGCAAACAACCAGTAAGAAGATAAATAATACCATAAAAAATTCTAGTGTGGATGCAAGAACCGAGCCTCCGAACTATACAACATATCTCTAGATAGGATGACTAACAACATTGACTTCAACTACCTCTAGCCAAACTTAAATCGAAAACCACTTTATGGACACATCTTGCGCTATCCAAAGCTTGGAATAACTTGTCCAAATCGTTTAATGCTTGCTTTGATGAATCACTTGTAAGAAATGGGCTTCCTTCTCTTAACTTCACAAATGAACCAATCTTGTCAACAGTTTCGGTATCTAGACCCTTTTCATCAATCTAATAACAAAAATGATGGACTGTTAAACAATAATAATCTGATGACGTAATATAGTATTGTTAACTTATAACAGTACAACCTACCATATCTTTTTTAATTTCTCAAATGTATTTTTGTCTAGTTTGTCAATACTTGAACAAACAGTACGGATTTTGTGCGATGTCTAGCATACCATCCAGTAATTTTTGATGGTTCAACCTTATCTGCAAAAAAACAATATAAATTGGTTATCAAGCAATAAAGAAAATAATAAGATGATAGCAGTGTTACCACCAGTGGCAGTGGTTAACATCTGATAACACACTACCACCCTATATAACGGAGAACCGGTCGAACCATGTCTTCATTTGTATGGCCATGCAAATGTAGAAATTTGATACTTAATTAGCTACTTAGACTATGCTGAATATTTCTACATTTGCAGACACAATTAGGCAAGAAATAAGCAGTTACAAGGCAACTTTCCTCTAGAAAAGACGTCAAAAATGATAACATAAAAACATCAACCTTGTTTCACACATATCTTAACTCATATGCACCGATGTTTAGCTCATTGAGTAATTCAGTCAATACTTTAACCACCTTATAATAGGCTCCGATCAATTCATCACCAGTAATATCAAAATCACACTGATAAAACTCATGTTATCTTCCTTTAGACGGTTTGTCCCTTCTATAGACTTTTCTAATGTGGTAACGTTTAAATGACGTGAGAGCTTTCATAGCAACATATCTAGCAAATTGAACTGTAAGGTCATATCACATGGAACAAAGCTCTCCACCCTAAAAATTAAAACAATATTATTATTACATAAAACAACAGAAACAATATAAGCTATACATATGTCCATACATCTCACCTGATCAGCTAAATCGTAAATCAAATTTGAGTCTTCCCTATATTTTCCTGTAAGGGTATCTCTCAATTAAAATACAGGATTATCAAGTGACATGGCACCAGGTCCATCAGCAACAACCTCTTCGACTTTAATCAAATCACTTCTTCATGATAATTTGTTCGTATGAGGAGTTACAAAAGGGAAAAAAATTATCACGAGCTCGACCCTCCATTCAATATTTATAAATATACGCAATAAAGGTGAACGTGCCAAAAGTATGTCAAAGATTAGTACTCATTACCATTACAAATCGATGCTGATGAACAACGAAAGAACAATCTGCAAAAAGAAAAAGAAACAATGAGTATAAAATAGTGCTGGTGTACCACCTTGATTATAGTAATAATATATATATATATATATATATATATATATATATATATATATATATATATATATATATATATATATATATATATTCATTATTTGGTGTAAACCTAGAAAAATAGTTACTACAAAATGACATACGTCACTGATCATGATCATATATGTGGCACTTTGTGAATATACAAGTTTATCTTTGTGTATATTATATCAATAGTATTTTTGTTCTTGGAATGCAAATACCATGTGATGATAAACAATCCATATTATTTAAACACGTGAAAATTAGACAGTGCTTACCAAGTGATCAAGAGCAATAACTATAAGAAAACATTATTTAAGTAAATTCATATCTATAATGAACAAAATAACAAATAAAAACGTGGAGAATTACCTTATTCCATATTAGGGTTGACGGTTTTAGTTGCAATGTCCATGAAGATCTATAAAAATATGCAAATAAAAAGCAAAAGCTAAATCAGTAACATGTGATCATAAGCAATCCATATTATTTAAACACTTGAAAATTAGACAATGCTTACCAAGTGATGAAGAACAATAACTGTAAAAAAACATTATTTAGGTAAATTAGCAAAATCTAAATCAGTAACAAAATTAAGAAACACAAACCTTAATGTTTAATTGGATCCATCGTAAAATTAATTAAAATTATTGTCTCATATGTGCCATGTCATCATTGTTTGCGCCATGTCATAGTTGAGGTGGCGTTGAGTCATTAAATCATATTAATCTAGTCATAGTTAGCCCTATATATATATATATAGGCTCCGGTTCCGTTGAGAATGTTTTTATTTTGAGAAGATTGAGAAATCTACGTTTGAGCAAATTGATTCATATTTTTTGATTTGATTCACAAGTAAACATCATTTGATAGTGAATCAAAGCTATAAATCACAAATTTGATTCACAAATCATTACTAAAATCAAGTTATGGTAATGATTCCTTAAATTTGTATAGAAGATTCAGTATTTTACTTATATTTCAAAAACGAGATATTTTTTAACATTGATTCGATTTTTTTTACACATTTTGAATTATAATCACATTAAAATGAGTTTTACGCTTGAAAAACTTGAATCAAAGTTAAAAATCTATCATTTTTAAAAACCTTCTTAATCTTCTTAAAATAAAAACCTTCTTAATCGATCTGGTTTCTATATATATATATATATATATATATATATATATAAATGTCTTATTTAGTGATTTTTACCATGTTTTATATATTACAAGTCCTCTAAATTGTCCAATACAACAACATGTATATAATTAAAGTCCTCTAATTTACTTCCAATTCATTGTTAAATGTCAAGACACAAAATAAATAAACCATAACTTTTTTAAACTAATTTACACAACAATAATCAAAACTAGTTATATAATTTAACCAACACTTGTAATATATCAAAAAGAATATTTTTCATAGATCTAACATATTTGTAACATACTTTTACCATGTGTATATATTTGGTTGATTATGTATAAAACTTGATTCTTGTTGTAACTTGTTAAAATAAAAGCTAGGTGGTGATTTCATTAAATAAACAAGATGTATAAATGTATGAAATATATAGGAAAGTATAAGAATGTAAATGGATCTTGAATGAATGAGATGAAGATGATGAACACAAATCTAAACCTATTCAAACTCTTGTGTTTGTAACTAACTTCAACCCACTTGAATGAACTTGTAAACTTGCTTGGAAAATCAAAACACCAATGTATTTGTGTGCTTGGAAGTGGACGACAAAAAGGAGGGGAAAAAGGAGGGTTTTGTGTGAGTTATTTTCTTTATGAGGAAGTATGATAAGTGTTTAGCTTATAAGGTTAAAGAAGGCATGGTTTTAAGTATTAAACAAATCCTAAGGAACATGTAGGATGTGATTTAAGCTTGAGCATGACTTATGCATGCTTCTTGCCGTGTGATGTTGCCCAAGAGGGACAAAAGGGTGGCCAAGATACTATGGATAATAAGCTAGGACTTATACATTGGATAATAATTAATATAAACTAATCAAAAGTAAGTTAGTAGGATTTCGTAAGTGTTATTAGGGGGGGGGGGTTAAGGGTTAATATAAGGGTATAGATTTTATAAATTTTAGGTATTGGGTATTATTATGGGTATTTGCTGAAGTATAGAAAGGTGGTGGTGTTTATATGCATGCATGAATATTAAATTTAGCGAAATGTAAACGTTTTACGTAACGTATAAAAATAAAATGTGAAAAGTTATAAATTATCTTCGTAAAATTAATATAAATTTTCACATTTTATTTTACGAAGATAATTTATAACTTTTCACATCAAATATTTGTTTGATGTCGGTTTACGTTGATTGTTGATTTTTAGTTTACGCGATTTAACTAAACGATTGAAATAAAAAGTAAACGCGTAAAAGTTTAAATAAATAGTTGAATATTTATTGACATAAAATGACTTGAAAATGTGGGTTGTTACATCTAGAATATTGGTATCGATAGATATTAAAAAGAATGATCAAACCCATAAACCTTATCATTTAACCGATTTTACCTTATTAGACTTGTTACTCCTTAGCTTTAGTGGTGGAGATGTGTATCCTTGCCAAGCTTATGATAAAATACTCGCCACGACCGAGCAATTGAGCGAATTACTAAATATTACCACATAGATTAGTTGTGTGATTTGTGTGTTTTTATTTCCTATTTTGTGAGGTGTTTGGTTGTGTGCTAGTGATTAAACAAAAAAATGCTTAATGGAAAAACCCTATACTTTGGTTTGGGATATATTTTCGTAAGATATTTCTAATGTCTACTTAAGGACAAGTAGGATTCAAGTGGGGGGATATGTAATGACATCATTAGCATCATTTATCCCATCTATGTTGCTTGTTTTACATTATTTTATATGAGATTTGATACTTATTCGTTTATATTTGTTAATCTCTGTTATTATCAAGCAATTGGCGAAATATGGAGAAAAGAATGTCTTTTGGAGCATAAACGAAGAATTCAAGAAAGTCTACTGATTCTGACAACCAATACACCGTATCATTCTAGACACATACGCTGTATCCAAGACTTAGACGAATTCAAGACCATTACCTAACTTTAAAGTATACGTCGTATCCACTTCATCAGATACGCCATATATAATACATTGGTTAACACTCAGAACAAACACGATTTCAAGCAATACACCATATTAATAAGACCATAAACGCCGTATAGGGAAGTGATCATTGAATATTACAGAATATTATAATCGTGGAGCCCACTCCTAGTTACCTAATATGCCGTATCGAACCTTTCGAATATGGCGTATTGACCTATTTTTAGATCTATAAATACTGAACCAGAAATACGATTTTCAATATGCAAGTGAAACCCTAAACCACCAAGTTCGATACCAGACGATTTTTGAAGCCCTAGAAGGTCAGCAAAGTGCCTCAAGATCGTAGGAAAGCTCTTATAATCTTAATACAATGATATACGCGTTCGGTTATAGTATCGTTTTCCCTTACTTTAATCGTTCATTTATGATACCGTATTTTGTTACAATGACTATGGGCTGATACTATGTTTATGATAATTTAATGTTTGGTTTGTCTGTCTCGATTGTTTACTTATTCGTTGCATGTTGATTATGTTTATCACTTAATATTTGCTTATGTGTTTAATCTATCATTCAAATGGATCTAGAAAATGGACCAAGTGGACTAAAGTCTGGGATACAACTACATACACCTTATATGTGACTCTGGATTATATGACTACAAATTTAGGTCCCTAGTGCCTCCCTGGTTTAAAGAGCGGTAGACTAAGTGGCGACTTAGGATTACAAATAACATTCTGTGGCCTTGCTTTGGGTCACGACGGACCGTAGACTACCAACATATATATAGAGATCAAACATAAGTGGGTAAAGCCTCGATGAGCTAGGTTTTAAGATTTACTAGTATTGTCTCCTAGATTGATTATAATCGACGGATGTATGCTTTGGGAGAATTTAGGTTAGTTGTGACATGATTAACTAAATAAAGTTTAGGGAGAAAAGCCACCTAGACTTAGGGAATTAATTAACACCAACAAAGTAATACAATCATTGCACACATAGACAATTCATAAGTTTTATTAGATTAATCATGGTTGATACGTTTTCTTTACATTTGTGCTAGACCGCTTCTTTATCGTTTGTTTATCTGCTTGTGTGTATTTATCGCTTTACTTGTCATCATTTAGCTAAGGTTAAAACAAAAACTCGTGCCAGTCTCTCAGGCTGAAAACCCCCCTTTTGCTTTAGTTTAAGTTTAGATAGATTTGACTAGTTTAATTAGGATTAATTAGATAACTAAAATACTATAGACTTAAGAGTTAACGTTCTCGCTCTTAGTGATCGGCACTCTACTTAGCAACAAACCTACAACTAATCGGGTACACTGCCCGTTTGTAACAATCCTTTATTTCAGGTCATTTTACGACTCAATACTTTCCATTATTTATTTTTAGGCTTTTACGCGTTTGCTTTTAATTTTCATCGTTTAGTTAAATCGCGTAAACTAAAAATCAACATTCAACGTAAACGGACATCAAACAAGTAAAAGTTTACGTCAAGCAAGTGTTATATAATCATTACGAGGATAATTTATAACTTTTATTTTATTTTTATTGGTTACATAAAACATTTACGTTTCACAATAAAATACATTTAGGCATACACTAAAGCACCAATACCTATCTATACTCAAACAAATACCCACTATTATACCTAATACCTAAAATTTAATCAATTCTTCACTTCTATAAGCCTTAGGCCGGATCCAAGCTTATACACACACATAAATAAATCCTTAAATCCACTAGTGTCACTTCCATTCTAGTTATAAACAACTCATGTACAACCTTAATCCCACTTTTCCATAAATTGGCACATCATTGTACCCTCCCCCTCCTTGTGGTCGTTCCTTCCTCCTAGGGAGTAGGAGAAACCTTACACAATATACTAAAACCACCTCCTAGTTCACGGTTTATTAAGGTAGTTTTCTAATACATCTTGCTATATAAGGAAAGTCCTAAGTATTATTAACACACACTCTCTCATTTCACAAGTAAACAAAACACACAAATCCTCTCCTTTGCACCTAATAACCCACGACTCAAAATACTTAACTAGGGTTTCCATAGTTTTTGTTCTAGCAAGGTATTAAGCATACAAGTGTTCTTAGGTATAATATCTAAGGTATATCAAGGTGTTTTGGAAGCTTGTGGGTTGATTATACAAGGGTTTGTTCAAGCAAGAAATTAGGGTTTTCATAAGAAAATTAGGGTTTTCTTGAAAGTATTTAGGGATAAATACTTGGTTTGATTTGTGTATCATCTTCATACATCTTCATTGAGGTTTAAACATAAACCTTAATCTTTCTAATTATTCAATTTCATATTTTATATCATGTTATGTGTTAATCACCACCTAGGGTTTGTTTTGTGGATTTATAAAATAAGATGAGCTTGATCTTGAATTCGTATTTATATGTTCATGTAATGAAATTATGTTAAAAATATAATAGAATACAAGAAAAATACTTTATATATGTGTTGGTTAATTTATAGATTTAGTTATAAATTAATTGTTGAAAGTTTATTATTAAAGTTTATATACAAATAAAGTGAGGACATTTTATTTTGGACAAGAATGATGGACATGAACTTAAGGACCTAAAATATGCAAGATATGTGGTATAAATTAAATTAGAGGACTTGTATAAATTTAATCAAGTAATAATTTATAAAACTAGTTTATAAATTATAAATATATACGGACTGTTTTAATTATTCAGTTAACATTCAAAATTTTAAAATTCTAAAAATACTATATTAAAATAGTACATTTCATAAGGAATCCAAGCATATAAAGAACTCGAAAAACGAAGCTATAACGAAGAAGTTATGATATTTATAAGATTACGATAATTAAATATATATAAGAGTATTTTTATAAAAGTAGTTTTGTATAAACTAGCACTGTTTCAAATCTGATAAAAATATATGGATATTTTATGATGATAATACATATTATGAGGATTCCAAGCATATAAGAAACTCAAAAAACGAAGCTATAACGAAGGAGATACGATATTCGTAAGATTTAAAGTTATAAAAATAATTTTATAAAATGTTTTGAATTTATTGTTTCGACACAGATTTTTATAAAATCTGTGAGTATTTTATTTGCATAGTTTATCTCGTCATGATTCTATACATATAAAGAACAAGTGAAACAGAGTTAAGATGAGTAAGATACGAGTTTTTAAAGATTTCAGACAAATAGAAATTACAAAAACTAATTTTTTTTATAAATTTTTTTTTGTAATTTTTTTAAAAATATAACAATCTGTTAGAAATGTATAAAGTGGTTTACGAGTGTTTTTGGGTCCGTTTGGGCTATAAAAACGTTAAGAAATATTGTAGTATCATTTATATAATATTTATATAGGTTTTAACTTTATAAGTATTATTTTATAAAACAATTAAACTATTTATATAATATCATTATATAATCAATGAAAATATTAAATCAAGTGTTATTAACAAATAATCAATTGTCGGACAAAAATAATATTTTTCTTTACGGATACAAATACTTAAAAATTTATTTAACAAATACGATTTAAATATTGTTTCGACTTTTTAAACTAAACAAAAGCTATTAGGTGGTGGTGTAACTCTATAACTTATGATATTTTATTCATATTGAATACATTATACTTATACAGCCTATAATTAATTAGGCTGCATTCGGATTTCTCGAGATAGTTCACTTACTTGATTTATATAATCAATCCATTCACTTGAGGTGAGTTCATATCCCCGCTTTTTATATAATTACAATGATTTACAACTCTCGGGGTGAGAAACATGCATCGTTTTATCTTTGGACGCAAGTACATTTTAAACAAATTACGAGTTTGCCTAAGTAGCTATAACCCATTATGCCCATGAATCATGAACTGTTAATTACTGGTAGTAAGAGCGAATGTTATGAATAGATATATTTGGGATTGACATCCCCATTCGGGTGAGTAGCGCTCACTAGTTTTGGCGGTACCGAACTAACGGACGTATACCATGTCGGATTTGGATGTTGCGGGTTGAACATCTACACGGGCACATTATTGGCATTAATTTGCATATACATACATGTTGTAGCTTCAGTGTCACGAGCTTAGCGCATGCGTAATTACATTTTGAGATATTGTATGTGTTACATGTCTTACACTTTGAAATATTGTGGTCCTACTTTATACATTATTTAAACCTGTGAATTCACCAACTTTATGTTGATGTTTTAAAGCATGTTTTTCTCAGGTCAATAAGGTACAAGGGCAAGGATACATTGGGTGTCATCATTTTGGGAGTCACATTGCATAAAGATTTGTGTGCATTACATTTGGGATATATTTGTTATGTATTAAGATCTTTACATTTTCAAGGATGAACAAGTTAAGCTTCGGGCTTTTGTAACAAACAATTTTATTAAATCCAATGTATCATTTTCAAAGACTCATTTAGAGGCCGTTCTCTACAGATTGGTATCTAGAGCCAAGGTTATAGAGAACCAGGTCAAATGTTTTGCTTGGACTGTAACCGTTTTCAAACATTGCATCAATCAAAAGTTTTTCATAGGACATACATACACTATTTGGTTGCATTAGTTGGTTATACTAGATGCTTACATGATCCATATACGTACTTATATTATATTACATATATTACCATACATGTCTTATATATTATACTTATATAAGTTTATTTTTTTGTTACAGCAGTCATGTCATCTTTGACAGTTACCTACATGTTTGTTTATTCTGATTCTGAGCCTTAGAGATTCTAGTGGGTATCCGACGAGGAGCCAGAGGCACCTGTGGAGGCACTGCAGCTTCCAAGACAGACACCACCATCACCGGACTACATGCCTGGTCCTAAGCACCAACCATCACCGGACTATGTACCTGGTCCTGAGCACCCACCTTTACCAGATTATGTACGTGGACCAGAGTACCCAGAGTACTTGGTACCATGTGGCGATGAGGAACCTATTGAGGATCAGCCTCTACCGGCTGATGCTTCACCTACAGCCCTATCACCGGGCTATGTTGCTGACTTCGATCCGGAGGAGGATCCCGAGAAGGATCCTGCTGACTATCATACCGATAGAGGAGATGAGGAGGAGAGGAGGAAGAGTCCTCCGGGGA
This sequence comes from Tanacetum coccineum, assembly GCA_026074375.1. Classification (NCBI taxonomy): domain Eukaryota; kingdom Viridiplantae; phylum Streptophyta; class Magnoliopsida; order Asterales; family Asteraceae; genus Tanacetum; species Tanacetum coccineum. Next base: position 19,021 of record BQNB010060105.1, on the reverse strand, counting down.
TGATGATGATGACGAGGATGAGGAGGAGGCCTCTAAGGATGAGGACGAGGAGGAGCATCTTGCTCCGAGTGACTCTACTACATTACCTGTTGTTGACACTATCCCCTCAGCTGAGGATACAAAGGCATTTGAGACAGACGAGTCTACACCGCAGACACTGATGTTAGCTGCTACGAAGGCACTCATTTCCGCGGTTGCTGCTGCATTACCTTTGATGAGGTGTCATTTTATACACTTTTTCGAGGCCGTTTAACCCTCTAAATCGTGTGTTTATGCCTAAAATAGGTACTTAATCGTTCCTTTTTAGGTTTTTTTTATTTGGAAGGCATTTGGAAGAAATACACGTGACTTGGGCTCATTTGGAGAAGAAACAGACAAGACTACGGACCTACACCAACATTGCTCAAGAATTTCTCCTCAAATGTGACGCCGTCACAACGATATCCAAGACGGCGGCACAAGATCTCAAGACGGCGTCAGATTGTACGACCCAACCCATTATCTAGAATATTCTTGTCACGACGGCGTCACAATTAAAACGCGACGCCGTCGCAATGATTTTTTTATATGTACAAACCCGAAATTATAGTTTTAGGTATGCAACTTGTTAATACAAATAATGTATCAAAACTTTATTTATATTTTTCGACCTCTCAATGTTTTGATAATAACAAAATGTAAAAACGTTTACGATAAAATTAAACGTTTACACATTATTAATCATAAAATTCTATTTCTAAGATTAGTAATCACTTAAGGTATGAACAAACAAATCATTAAGCATGATTAGTGATCAAGAAAATATTTTTCTCTTATCCATTACATTTTTACAAAAGATTTTCACAAAATTAATTATACAAAATATTTTCTAATTAAAAGAAAAGTTTTATTAAAAACTTAAAATTTAAAATTCAAATTTCCCCCCCAAAACGGAAGCTTCTATACCAGATATAACCTTTCCCACAAAAAGATAAAAAAGGGAGCGGAGTCTACCTGGCGGCCCCCTTATAGGCTTGGCGGCCCCCTTCAAGTATCTGGGACCCGTGCCGAGACAGCTCGCTAGTTACCATTAGATTTTCCTAGCCTATAAAATACTGCTTCCATCCCTTGCTGGAAAATCAGACCTCTTTGCACTAATTTTCTCACACTTCTTTCTCTCTCTAAAAACTTTCTTTCCTCCACTAATATCTTGGATCACTAACATCTCTGATTCAAGTTTCCAGTGGATCTACTCCCTTCTTCTCATCTCCGCTCTCATTCAAGTGCAATAGACGATATACATCTTATTCGCCAGAAACGAAGTGTAGGATTAGTGATCCTCCATCTTTTCATTACTAAGCAAATCTCTATTGTAATTATCTTGTGTATTTGTGTGATTCGGATATTGTGTAAATCCGATAGTGTAGATCTAGTGATCGTGTAGTGATTGTGAAGTGGTAGATTGGTTCTAGCTAAGATTAGGACTCGACATTTAGCTTAGTGTCGGAAAATAACGTAAGCGACGTGTAAACGGTTTTCTCCGCCTGAAGGGAGCTTGTTGACATAGTGAAATCTCGAGTAGGATACTCGGGGAGTGGAGTAGGGCGAAGAAGAGCTTCGTAGCCGAACCACTATAAATCTTGGTGTCTTGGTTTGATTGTTCCTTCTCTCATCTCTTTATATTGTTGTGATTGTTATTTACTATTAGTTTAGATATTTACTTGGTTGATTCATATTGTTGGTTGGTTAAACATACTACTCGAATCTAAGTATTTTGAAAGCAAAGTTTTAAAACGAAAACGAACCTGTAAACTATTCAACCCCCCTTCTAGTTTCCACAATTGGTATCAGGAGCCAAGGTCACTCAAGATTTTTAAAATATATTGTATTTTAAAGCTTGGATCGATCTATGGATTCCGACAAATATCTAGAAGGGCAATCTATGCAAAGACTTATTTATTGGAAAAATAGATTCGAGACATATGTTACATCTAAAGATCTAGATCTTTGGCATGTTATTACCAACGGTGATTTTCAACCCATTCAACAAAATCCGAAAACCAAATTAGATGAGATTATCCCTTTTGAAAAACAAAGCGATGATCTTAAAAAGAGACTCGCAAAAAAATAATGAAGTAAAAATGGTTATTTATAATGCTTTGCCTAGAAAAGAGTATGAAAGAATTTTCATGTGTAATACGGCAAAAGAAATTTGGAAAACATTGTTAATCACCCACCAAGGTAATAATCAAATCAAAGATAATAAGATCGACCTTTTGGTTCAACAATATGAACAATTCGTCATTTCCGAAGACGAATTTATAGATAGTGATTTTGCTAGATTTAATACTATTATTACTAGTCTAAAAGCTCTTGATGAAGGTTATTCTAGCAAGAACTATGTTAGAAAATTTCTTAGGACTCTACATCCTAAATGGAGAGCAAAGGTCACGGCAATTGAAGAGTCGAAAGACTTAACATTATTATCTCTTGATGAACTTATCGGGAACCTCAAAGTTCACGAAATGATCATCAAGAAAGATTCCGAAATAGTCAAAGCAAAAGTTGAAAGGAAATCTCTTGCTTTAAAGGCTAAGAAATAATCTAGTGATGAAGAGTGTTCGACTTCCAGGAGTGAAGACGAAGAATACGTCATGGCGGTAAGAGACTTCAAGAAATTCTTTAAGAGAGGAGGTAGATTCGTGAGACAACTTCAGAACGACAAAAAGACGTTTCAAAGAAGTCGAGACGACAAAAATGGTAAAAGTGATATAAAGTGCTTTAGATGCAGCGACCTGAATCATCTTATTGGAGAATGTCCAAAACCACCCAAAGACAAGAACCAAAGAGCATTTGTCAGAGGTTCTTGGAGTGATAGCGGTGAAGAAGATGATGAGAAAATCAATAACGAAATATATCTAGTAGCTCAAGCATCAAGTGAGGTATGTTCCGAATCCTCTTACTTTAGTGATGAAAACTCGTCAATAGATGATTTAATATTAGAAAATGAATATGATAAACTGTGCAAAATTAGTTTAAAGATAATCACTAAAAATAAAAGACTAAAAGCCACTAGAGATAGCTTAGAAAAGGAAATTAGTACTCTAAAAGAAAAAGTGTCTACACTCGAGAAAAACAAGGAAGTTGATCTCGAATGTGTAAAATGTCATATTCTTAAAATTGAAAATGAAAAGCTTAAAGAGGAAGCTCTTAAACTAACCGAGTTTGAAAAGAGCACACATTGCTTAAATGAAATGTTAAATAATCAAAAACCCTCTGGTGAAAATTAGGTCTAGGGTTTAATTCATTTGAAGCATCATCTAGTAGAACTAAGGAAATAAAATTTGTGAAAGCTCAGAAAAAGGTGTCCCCTGATGGAGGTCCCATAAATATGGGTGACCCCGTTAATGTGCAGGCGGCCCCAAAAGTAAATATGGGACCGCCACCAGGAATCACACCTAGATCTGAGAAAAGTGTGTCTTTTCAAAAATTTATTTTGGGTCCTAGACCAAAACACATAATAGTAAACAATATAAGAGTTCCCATTGCTAATGACAATGAAGTTAAGCAATTCTATAAGCCATTGTCAAAACCCGGAGTTGGATTTTCAAAACCAAATTTTAGATCAAAAACTCCACCACCTATAAGAGTCATAAATAATTATCATCGTCCTAAAACACCTCAACCAAAAAGAAACATTGGTCGACAAAATCAACCTCGTGGTTTTCCTATAACTTGGAACAACTTCCCACAACAAAGTTACATGCCATGGGAAATGTGTCTTCCATTTCCACATCCTAATTAATTGCATCAAATTCAAGGGATGTTTAGCACTAACAACTTTGGACCCATAAGATATTGGGGACCAAATGTTTGAAGTGTTGCCTTATATAAATAGATATGCCTTGGAGTCGACTTGGAACCTGATGAATGGATAAAGGATAGCGGATGCTCCAAACACATAACGGGTAACCAAAAGCTCTTCTCAAGCTACAAGGGCATACAACAGAGGTAATGTCATTTTTGGTAGCAATCTTCATGGTAACATCATTGGCAAAGGTACGATTTCAAATGACTCTCAAAATAGATAATGTAGAGCATGTAGATAACTTAAGATTTAACCTGTTAAGTATAAGACAAATATGTGATAATAAGTGTAGAGTAACTTTCTCTAAACATGATAGTGAAATTACTAAGGATGGAAAGGTCATAGGTAGAGATATTAGGAAGAAAGGCTTATATGTGATGAAATTAGGATATGAGCCTAAAGACAAAATATGTCTAGCAACGATTGATGAAAACTCCACGTTGTGGCATAGGAGATTAGGTCACGCAAATATGCGTCTCATTTCATCGTTAACATACTAAGAATTAAGTTAGAAACTAACTAAGCTTTAAGTTTGGTTACCACTTCTGTGATGCTTGCAAAATTGAAAGCAAGCTCAATGCTAGTCATAAGCAAGAATAAAGACTCAACGACTAAGCAAAGAACATCCTTCATATGGATCATTTCCGGTCCAATCCGCCGTAAACAGTTACGAAGGAACACCGCTACACCTTTAGCATAGAGATAACTAACTCAAGGTATACTTGGACTGATTCCTTAAGGTACAAAACCGAAGCTTTTCGATCAAATTCGAAATATTTAGTAAGAAGATTCAAAACCAATAGGATATAATAGTGTTCAATAAAGAACCGAACACGGTAGGGAATTAAATAATGAGGGTGAAAATTGGAGAGATTTTTGTAATGCCAATGGTATTACCACATAACTTCCTAGCTCCACGCACTTCCTCAATCAAATGTGTGTGGTTGGAAAAGGAAAAATAAGAACACTCAAAGAAATGAGTAGGACTTTATGTTAAATGAGCAAACGTTACCAAAAAAGTTTTGGTGTAGCGCAGTAGACACTTCACATACATTCTCAACCGAATCACTAATTAGAGCCAGCAACTCTTAAGGAAAAACACCCTAACGAACTCCCTAAGAGCGATGGAACCTACATTAGATTACTTAAGAGTTTGGAAGCAAGTGCTTCATTCTAAACACTAAAGACTACCTTACAAAGTTTGACCCAAAGTCATACGAAGGTATCTTTTTAGGTTAATTCTCAAAATTAGTAAAGCCTACACATCCTAACAAACCACGTAGGAAAGTCCAAAGAAATTACATAACGTGACATTCGACGAAACTCTCACCCTCTAAGACATCACCCTTGGTTGATGATGACTTAGATGAAGAAGAAGCAATTAAGGACACTCGAAAAGAAAAACTAGAAAGTAGACATTATGGATGAAAACTTTAAGGAGATTGACGAAGATAAACAATAATAATGGAATCTAGGAACCATCCATATTAGAAAAAGTCATAGAAACCTTAACAAAGAACCCTTAGACCACAAGCCTAAACCAAAGTAACTTTCTTTTTATTTTATATTAAAATAATAGACCAAATAATGTGAATGAAGCCTTAACGATGATAGTTGGATAGTCCGCAATGCAAGAACTCATTTAAATCATTCATTGCTAAACAGTAAATTTAGGAGTTAGATACCACAACGCTAGGAATGAATAATAAGTTGTAGGAACTAAGTGGGTGTTTTAGAAATAAGTTAAGCACGATAACGGTATAGTTTCTTAGAAAATACAAGGCTAGGTTAGTTTGATCAAAGGCTATAATGTGTCGTCTCTCTCTTAGCAAGGTCGGATTATGAAGAAACTAATAATTCCCTAGAGGATGCCAAACTTGACACACAAGTAGTGATACTATTAGCTTATGCTGTGCTTTAGACTTGATACGCGCAGCTACTTTCAAATCGATGTAAACATGCAACTATGGGTGGGCGTGAGAAGGGTTTTTAAATCAGATGGGGGAAGGGGGGGGGAGGGGGGGGTGAGTGAGGGGCCCTGGCTAATACTATAGGAGTTCCATGGTTAAACTTTGGAAATGGGACGTGTGAGCACGAAGAGAGAGAACTAAAAAAAACATTAGATGGTGAGCTTAAATAAGCACCTAAAGCTTGGTATGATAGATTAAAAGCTTTTCTTATTAAACATGAATATAAAATGGGAATGGTAGATAACACTCTTTTTACTAAAAAGATAAGTTCAAACCCCATCATCGTTCAAATATATGTCGATGACATCATATTCGGTTCGACTTGTCAAGACATGTGTGATAAATTTGCCAAAATCATGCATGACGAGTTCGAGATGAGCATGATAGGTGAACTTCACTTCTTCCTTAGACTACAAATAAAACAAATGAAAGATGGTATTTTCTTTAATCAATCTAAATATATTAAAGAAATGCTTAAATTTTTTGTCTTAGAAGAATCTAAACCAATGAAAACCCAATGTCCTCCGATACCAAACTCACGAAAGACGAAGAGTGTGAGTCGGTAGATAATACCAAGTATCGAGGCATGATAGGTAGTTTATTATACCTAACGGCAAGTAGGTCCGATATCATGTTTAGTGTCTGCCTTTGTGCCCGTTTCCAAGAGGCTCCCAAAACCTCTCACCTTGAAGCGGTTAAACGTATCTTCCGATACATTAAAGGCACTACATACTTAGGATTATGGTATCCTAAGGGGACCGACATAGAAACTGTAGTATATGTTGATCCCAATAGAAAAATCTTGCTTAGCTTGTATAAGGCTAAGTTGTATTGAATAAATTCAAAACAACTATGATAGAAACTTTGATTGTGAATATCAAAGACTATGTAGAATCTAGTCAATGATACTAAAATCAAAGATAGAAAATGACACAAGACTCGGGGAAATACAAACTTTACACTTTAAGCAACTAGCAACTGTAAATTAAACTTTAATCTAACAAGGTAGGTTAAGGTGTAAGGGTGTAACGAAACAAATAGTTGGTGTAAATTCCTAAAAGATTGGCTCTACGGGTTGTTCTAGTGGATGATCACTCTAAAGATGAGAGTGGAAGGGTTTAACGGAGGGTTAACTAACCGGTGTAGTTAGTTAATAAACAACATATATAGGCGATTTGGTTGTAATCCTAAGATTTACCAATTTAAACAAGTTACTCCAATTAAATCCATAATACTCATTATTGTGGTCTCGAATAGATATACTAAGCCAAGTTCTAAAGTCTACAACATCACCGGCACACTCATATTTTGTGGAATTTGGGTAAACATTTGGAAACAGAAAGGTTAAATCCTCACAATATCTAACACGGGTTATTGTGTGCGGGTTATGTAACAAGTAATTTCACAAAAGTATGCTTGATTTTTTTTAAATTTGAGCATAATTTAAGCTTTTTATTGTGAAAAATAGGACAAGTAAACATTCTAATTCCATCCCCCCACTTGAATTATACAACGTCCTCATTTGAAGAATACAAGTAATCTTTGATATGAAATGAGTAAGAACTTAGTGAGAGAAAGTGGAAGGAAGGATGTATTCTAGAGAGAGAAAGTAAGAAACATATAATGCATAAATGAAATGAGAATACAAAACCAACCAACACCCTCTCCAAGCTATGGAGAGGGGTATTTATAGTCTAGTTTGGCCGGCCATGGGCCTATTGATGGGCTTTCTATGGGCCTTGAGCCATATTAGCTTAATTAACTTATCTACGGGCTTTGACTATTCTACATTGGAAGTGACCGATACTTTTCTTGTTTCTAACAATCTCCCCCTAAGGTAGGTCACTCCAATTTACAAAATTTAATCTTAGCATACTATGCTTTGTCTTTAGTCTTTAGCTCGTAGTTATTTAACTTCAATCTTTAACTTGTGAATTGTTGTAGTGATCTTTGACTTTAGGCTCGAGCTTGTTCCTTTATCTTGACTTGTTTGTGAAAGTGTGATCTTGAGCACTTGTGAGATCATCAACCAAGTATAATCTCGTTTCGCCATCTTGTAACTTTGCCATCTTGTGGAATTTTTAACTTTGGACCGACATGCTCATACTTTTCTTGATTTGTTGACTTGAAAAGCTTTAATGTTGCATCTTTTTTGAAATTCTTTAACTTTAACACTTTGTCACTTCGAGAAAGACGTTCGGTATCAGAGTAACGGAAACTTCTTTGAAATTCTTTGACTTTAATACTTCATCACTTCAAGAAAGACGTACGGTATCAGAGTAGCGGAAGTCTTAAAACATGTACTTGAGCTTTCATGATGTCTTTATGTTTGTTGGTCGGGTATGAGCATGTGGTTATGAATCTTGTGAGTTAGCTAGAATTAGGTACCTTTACCACCATCTTTACGTATCCTGCATTTAAACCGTTAGCAATAAATCCGGGGGACGAATATGGCTTTATCATTCGTCCAGGTGTGGTTGGAGTAACCTTCGAATCCGTGAGGATCGACCTATGATCATGTAGATTCAATTTAAGAAGAATCTCCTTGACAGGATTTCCAGATTTAGTATTGAATCTTTCTAACACATAAGTATTAGATTCATCGTACTCAGCATGTTCTCATTATCGGAACGTCTCAAAGCAGACAGCACGATAAGAGTGAACCAATGAGTTACTATCTCACCGATTGAATAGAAAGATTGATTTGAAAATCAATCGACGTGTTACTTGCTAAAGTGTTTTTTTGTGACAAACCGAGAGTGTTAATCATTTCAAAAATTCATTAGCAACCGTTGATCCATTTCCTGGAACAAGTTTGATTCTTATAGAATCGCACCATCGTTTCTTTCTAGTTGTCACAAGTTTGATTAAAAAGGAATCGCACAAGTCACCTACCATGAGCTTGTTTGATGTTGACTCAAGCAGTATTTCCATCTTCATTGTGAATGAAATCACTCGGATGTTCTGGCAAAATCACAAGGATAATGCGTAAGACTCTTAGTATCTATCTTGTTATTCACAGTGTGTGATTTAGCAAGCTTAATTTGACAAGTGTCCTAATGAAATTTATGGATGATCTCTTTTGGCTCTAGACTCAATAGTGCACTTTGATTTTAGTGATCGGAGGCTGGAGCTGAGTGCCACCTTTTCAATATTAACTAACTCGGAGTGAGAGAGTTGATAGAAATGTATAGATCTCTGTGAGTTTTGAAACAAAGTCTTTCCGACTTTGAGTGGCTGTGAAGGGTTATGCATAGCGTCACTGGGTCCATGACTGTCATCAATGTCGGACAACATCTTAGTGTTTCTGATAGTTTATGTATTGACCCGGTTTCTGCCTAAGTGTATGGACGGCTTCTTTCTTTTCACCCTTTATCTTTACATTTCTTTTTCATTCTTCAACCCCTTCAATGCTTACCTAGACTTCATAACTAACACCTTGTTGGGTTTGTTCCAGTGTTAGCTCATCTCAGTTTGCATTCTTCCCTTAATCTTACTTTTACTTATTTTATCATACCTAAGGACTTCTACACTAACTAGTGGATATCCTTGGGTAGATCCCTCTGGTTCTGGTTGGATCATAGGATTTGAATACCTATGCCTAACCACCTTATATCTCCATAAATTAAAGTACAGGGTCGGTCTTTTGAGTATTCCATCACGATCAAAACCAAAATCATTGAAAAGTTCAATCAAAGTGTTTGATATAAATATCAAAAGATTTACACTTTGAGAGTTTTTTCATTATTACTAAAAGCTCCCCCTTAACATGTGCATCGTATTCATAGTACATGCTAGGTGTGGAGTACATTAAGTCCATTTTATTTGATCACATCTTTCAATACAAGTTAGATCCAGGTTAATCACATTTTCCCCCTTTATCCAAAATGTTAAGCCCTTGATATTTTGGATATCAATTGATTAACCTTTTGGGGAAAAAATGTTATATAGCTATCTATATGGAACATTTTAATGCTCCCCCTTAATGTATGAGGGAATATAAGATAGTGCTGAGTACAATAATTTAAATTTTTTTGAATTTACTAAGAAACTAAGAAATTCTTGAAAAATTTTGTACTCGAACACTCGTTATTATAACCCATAAGTTTTACACTATTTATTTACATATTCACAAAGTTTCTATATTATTTACCAGATTTGACCCATGAATGCTTAAGACATCATATGATAGAATCATATGGTCCTTTGTAGTAGCCGAAGGTCTCCTCTGTAAGGTCTTCCACCAACAAACTTTTCTAGACTTCGCATCAACCTCCTGTCTTTGAGTTTCTTGTCAATAGCTTTAATCATCACTCGGGCTCTTTGCTTGTCTTGTTTTCACCACTTTCTCTTCGGCAAATACTCCATTTGAATCCCAGTAGCAATATCATTGAGACTGGTACGAACATGGTTGAGTGTGCCGTCGCTGAACTTGTGAAGTTCATCGGTGCGCATCAATCGATTTCAGCCCATGTCATCTTGATAGATAATGCCTTGGATATCACGGTAAGCAGTGTATGGATTCTTTTTACTGATGTCTGAACGGTATGTGTCAGGTTTGGTGAGGTTTATCTTCTTCTGATAGCTTTCAACTGCCAGTTGTAGATCCTCCACACGTTCTTGAATTACAATGCGTCTTGTGTACATTCTCAAAGCCACATTAAGTGCAAACCGTTCATCCACATTGAGATTCGTCAGCTTTCCCTGAACAAGAAGAAGTAACATATCTTCAATATCTTCGCGACGAAGTCTTTTGAAGTCGCCCTCTCGAAACTTGTAGAGCTTATCATCTTGTCTTCAAACTATGATCTCTTCCAAATGTGTGTAACCAAAGAATTCCATGATCTTAAGACTTGTAACAGCAATAATCCTGTGTTTTGAATAGACGTCTTTCGAAGTTTCCATGTTGGTAGCATATCCATAGAATCTTTGACGTTTTGGTCCCCAGTGATATGTTCCCCAGTAGGCATGCTTGTCATAGACAACTTGTACCTCACTCTATGTACTTATAGGAATCTTGTCTTAAATCTATTTAACGTGACCGTAATCAGCAGCCTTTGTCTTAGTGATTGAAGTTGTATATTTGCGACTTGAGCTTCCTCCTTTTAGATATTCGAGATCATTGTTGATGAAGTGATCATAAGGGATGATTTGACGACCTCTTGCATCCAGAATTAAAGGAAATGGCTTGCTAAGATACGGTCTTCCTTCAGGATTATACCAATCTAACTGATCATTTGTAGCTTTGAATACTTCTTCCAGATGGTATTCTAACTCCACAACACTCTTGAACGTGCCTTTAATGAGATCATATGTTAGACCAGTCAACAGATCTGAAGTTAGATTTTGAATGTTGAGCCGATTCATCATAAAAGCAGAGAAATCGATGGGACTAGCCAGAAACTCATTAAACAAGGATGTTGTGCATGAAGCTTGTGCCAACTTAGTCATCCACTGTTGAGGAGGTCAGTCGTCAACCATATTTGTTTGGTTCCATTCACGATCAAGAGTTCGAGAGCCTGATGGATTCCACAATCGTTCATCAACATTAGTTACCTCTCTGACAAGAGATACATCATTTCCTGTATCGAACTCCTGATGGAGTGGTTCTTCCAAATCAACAACCTTTGGTTCATGCTCTTCTTCTTGATTAGACTTGGCTGATGATTTAGGTAGAGATCTGGTCGCGCCTTTAGAAGAACTTGTAGACTTTGACGGCTTTTAAGTTGTTTCTCTTGATGACTCTTCCTTGCCTGATCTTCTTCGCTTCGACCCTCGGTTTGATCCAGCGGAGGGTTCTTCATCTTTGTCTTGATCATCGCGTCCTCTCTTTAGTGTCACAACCTCACCATATGAGGAGAGAAGATCTTTGTCAGAGTTGTATGTTCGAGTAACGCTCTGTAGAGATTCTTCTAAACATTGGATCTGTCAATAGATTTATTTTCCTCTATTTTATCAATGAGAATCTTTTTTAACTTGAGTTCTGAAAGCGAAGAGGCTACTGCGTAAGACGTTTGAGGTTGATTGGTTGATCTAACCAACACTTCAACTCCCAGATTTTCGGTAACATACTTCTCAACTTTTGTCATAATCTTGGAGGTTTTGGCTTTGACCTGCTCCTTGATTATTCTTTTCATGTTGGAGTCAAGTAAGTTGAGAAAGTCATGATTCTCTGCCTGAGCTTCTTCTCTTAGCTTGTCGGATTTTAACTGGAGAGCCACGTTTACTTCATCTTTCATCTTGGAAGTAAGATAGTTGTCAACAATGCCCGGAATAGATGCTACAGCTGCAGCAAATTGATTTGTTTGTTTGAGTTCAGACAGTTCTATCTCTAGTGAGGATACCCTGCGATCAAAGCCGAATAGAGAAGCGAAGTTGGGGATTTCAGGCAAAGTTGTTGTAGGAATAGTTGTTGTTGTTGTAGAGACATGTGTTTGTTGTTGAGGTTGGATGATTGGGATAGGTGGTTGAGGGATTGTAGTATCAGAGGAGGGTGTGACGAAAACTGCTACATTTTGATTTTGAAGCGAGTCGATACCTGTATCCGGAGATGGATAATGAATTTAGCCACCAAATCTGATGAAACAAAGGAGCTTTGTTGTTGCACTACTGGAGGTTCAGTAGTTAGATTTATGTGAGCTTCTTCCGTTTCTTGATTAATTTGAGCATCCATCATTTCAGCATCTCTTCGATTCAGGTTGATATTCAAGTCTCCGTACAGTTCCTCATCTTCTTCATCTTCTTGTTCTCCTCCTATTGTATCATCATCCTGTTGATTTTCATCTTCCTCCGAGAGTTCATAATCAGGTAGTGTTGAAACTTTCTGATCAGAAATCACTTCATCATCATCTTTTGCTTTTTCTTCTTCTTTTTCTAGTTCCTCTTCATCTGCTTTGTATGTTGACAAGTTCGGGTGAACAAAATCATCTCCTGAATCATCTGATTTAGTTCTTTGGCTGTCATGCTCTTGATCATCGTCTTCATCATCATTATCATCATTGTCATCATCACTGTCATGCTCCTCATCTTCTTCCTCATCCTCTCCTTGACTGAAAGTCCAGGATTATTCTTTACTCTTTGATCAATATTCGGGTACATCGAGAACCTCTGGTTGGTTACCAGCTCCTTTATTTGTACCAGATCTTGTTTGTTGTTGCTCATCAGGAACCTTTGACAGGATGTCAACTCCATCACCTGAGCCACTTGCGTGAGAGATATGGAATTCTTTCATGCTTCTCTTAGTTGCCAACTTCATTTGTTTTGCTTCAGATAATGCAACTTCAGAACTGTTAAACCTTTTGATTTTGTTGTGGCGGGCTTATCTTTTTTAGCTGAAGTCTTGATTCTTTTTCCTTTGGAAGCTTGAGAAGGCTTTGTCTTTGGAGATGATTCAGAGTCAGTATTTTTCTTTGTAGCTTTTGACTTGGGAGCCTTTTCACCAGTAGCATAAGCACGGTAAGTCTTGAAAGCTTCGGACTCTAACATGGCTTGATTGGTCAAGTGCTCAGGAAGAATAGCACCATATTCTTGTGTGTCCTTATGTTTAGAAATGACTCTTATGGTGGTGAACATGAAGTCATCCCTGTCATAATGCCAAAACATCTTGTTTCTCCTTGGAATTGCTTGATCTTTTGCCATGAAGTAGTCGATAATGACTTTGGTGAAACATGGATAATACATGTCATTGTTCTTCTTAGAATTCTTGTTCTCCACTTAAAATACCAAGTCTTCCCACAGTAGATAGACATAGTTAACCTTCTTGTTATTATATGATGCATGCCCCAGAGGGTATTTGAGCACGTGAGAGGCGAAGTCTTTCCAGAGCAATAGTCGTTCCCACTTAGACACTTGTGATCCTTATGGCAACAAATATCTAAGGTTGATGATGTGGTTGACAACAAAAAAAATAAAAAACACAAAAAAAAATGACATCAGATAAAAACTTGATTTCACCAGTGTGTCCAAGGTCTCTGATAAAAGATAGAATATCCTCTTTAAGTAGAGGTTGACCAGGGAGTGTGGGGCAAATTTTGAGAATATCTCTGAAGTTGTCAACATTCAAAGTATGACTTTTGCCATTCAACTTGAACCAAAGTGATGAATGATGTCTGGTGATAGTGACTTAGAACTCTTGCATGTATATATCAGGAACATCAGCAGAGATGTGCAGTGTATGTGCATGTTCGTGAAGTGTGGAGATGAGGTTTGAGAGCATCTAGCACCACTTGAAGATTAGGTTCCTTGGATTTAAGATTGGAGCTCAGTCGGAGATTGCTTTTCTCTATCTTGAGATAGTTTTCAGGTGCGACAAGAGCATCATCCAACTTCTTTTGTTGTTCTTTTGTAGTGTTCATGATTCTGCTAAGATAGGATCAATACATTTTATGTACAATCTATGTTATACAATGTACTATAGAGACCTATTTAGTGAACATTTGAAGTTGATTCAGGATGTGAACGGTGCGTTAGGAACTTTAAGACTTTTTGCACTTATTAAGATCTATTCATTTAAAAACGACAACTTAAGCTAACTTAATTTGTTTAGAGTGAATAATTAACCAATTTTAATTATCTTTAATTAAGATTTTAAATCGCCTTTTAAAATGAGAATTTGATCTGAAGTGTTTTGGGTCTTTTAAACTAGTTGTTCGGTTCCCTTACACAAAAATTGTTCGGTTCCTTCTTCAATGAGTTGTTCGGTTCCTGTGCATAAAAGTTGTTCGGTTTCTCCTACAATGAGTTGTTCGGTTCCCATGTACAAAAGTTGTTTGGTTCCTTCTTCCTATAAGGTTGTTCGGTTCCTACTATCAATGTAGATATTTGGTTCCTTCTACAACATAGTTGTTCGGTTCCTACTACATTATAGTTGTTAGGTTCCTTCTACCTACAAGGTTGTTCGGTTCCTACTACCTACAAGGTTGTTCGGTTCCTACTACCTACAAGGTTGTTCGGTTCCTACTATCGAAAAGTTGTTCGGTTCCTTCATTCAATGAGTTGTTCGGTTCCAAGATAGTAGGTTGTTCGGTTCATTTTTATCATTTGTCATACAAGTCAGTATATACACTCACATATGTTCTTTTAGCATTCAATGAGTTAAACGTATTATTGAGGAACTAAACTAGCAACATTTAAGCAAAACACAACAAGTATGAGCAAAAACGAATGATGTAAATCAACTTAATCATGAACACTCAATGAATCACAAGTAATTGTTCGAAACGATAATTCAAACATAATCAAGAAGTCGTATAATAACATTCCCACAAAAAACCCCTTTAACAACTTACTTTGAAACTAAAAAAACCTAAATTTTCTCATCTAAGATTAACAAGAACATAAGCAAATGATGATTATAATTAAAACTGTTTTAAACAAGTGCTAGGAACACCTAAAGCTACAAAACCCCTCAATCAATTTGGTGTCTTAACCACTTTGAATTTTCAAGAACCCTAATTGGTGAATTAGGGATTTCGAGTTCAAACTTGGATGAAACACCAATTCCTTTGAGACATGAGTATATTAGGTGTTGGAGAACACATTTCTTATTATACCTTAGGCTTGAAAACAACTCGAAATGATGGTATGGTTCTTGGCGATCGAACAAGTGAGAGGGAGGAAAAGTTTTTCTTAAGTGTGTGTTGTGTGTGTGAATAGTGACGGGTTGGGTGGGTGGCATTAGAAAACAATTTTGTTTTTAACACATTTGGCCCCTCAAGTTTTAATACCCTTTTAATTTTGCATAGAGAAGTTTTATAAGGCATTTACAAGTTAAACAAATAGCACAATTAGACCCTAATGTTTAAACTATCATACCTATAGACTTAATTTTGCAAAATATTCCCTAAAGGCTTAAACAAGTAAAAAATAGGGACCATAAGATACACAATGATGAACTTCCTTAAAGAAGTTATTCGTTACTGTTAAAAAACTTTTCCCTTTAAGACGCATGTTTTATTAATGAGAGATATTGACATTAGCCCCCAAATACTCTGAAACTCCATTTTCTATTTAAAGAGTTGTAGTCGTTGTTTGAGAAGTCGAATGTCATTGAAAAATCATTTTCTGATGAAGCAATGTTATATTTTTTGAAAAACAACAAACACCAAAATAAGATTTCTCTTATTTTAACACATAAGTGCACTTACGCGTACACTTTTGGAAATATAGGAAGCACGGGTTGTGATGCAAAGTAATCACAAGCCTTTGCATGGTTATAAAGTAGACCATGCCAGAGAATAAATTCCTGTTGAGAGGTCAAGTTTCTTTTTTGACAAAATACTTGCCTTTAAGATGATGACCGGGTTGCTATCTGAAATAATAGCAAGCCATTTGGCATGTTTTGAAAACATTTGCAACTTCTGCTCGAACTTCATTTACAGTCTCGTATCATTATTGAATGACATTTCTAAGACCGTAAATGTTATCGATTTTCAGAAGACATGCCTTTATTACCTCTTTTTATATTTTTCTATTTTTCCATTTTTTTTCTTTGGTTTTATAGATTTTATGTATATACATATGATACAGGATATGTGAATAGGTACCACCACTATTCATCAACTTCATCTGCTAATTGTTTCAGAGTCTCTGGCGTAAAACTCCGCATTCCCAGCTTGTTGATCAGAAATTTAATTCTTTCTCGGCCAAGAGCTTTAGTGAAGATGTCTGCTAGTTGATACTCCGTATTGACAAAGTAAAGTTCGATCACCCCATTCTCAACATGCTCCTTGATAAAGTGAAATCTGATGTCTATATGCTTTGATCTGGAATGTTGAACGTTGTTGCAGCATAAGGCAATAGCGCTTTTGTTATCACAGTACATTGGAATTTTATTGAATCCAAGGCCATAGTCGGTAAGCTATGATCTCATCCAAAGAATTTAAGCACAACATCATGACATAACAATATATTCAGCTTCCGTATTGGATATCGCAGCGCTTTTCTGCCTTTTGGATGACCAGCTAACAAGTTTATCTCCCAGAAATTGCATACTACCAGATGTGCTACGGCGTGTATCTTGACAACCAGCATGATCCGCATCTGCAAATGCTGTTAGAGCAATCGAAGAATCCTTCGGATACCATAGACCCCGATTAACGGTTCCTTTTAGATATCGAAAGATCCTTTTTACTGCATTTAAGTGCTTTTCGGTAGGCAGAGCCTGATACCGGGCACACATGCATATAGCAAATTGTAGGTCAGGTCTACTGGCTGTGAGATAAAGGAGGGTGCCTATCATACCACGATAGTGTGACGGATCAACGGCTTTCCCTTCTTTATCCTCATCCAGTTTGGATTTCTCCACCATTGGAGTATCCACTGGGTCACAAGAGTCAAAACCGTATTTCTTTAAAGATTCAAGGGCATATTTTGACTGGTTAATAAAGATGCCTCTGGGATTTTGAAAAATCTGTAATCCTAAGAAAAATGAAAATTTTCCCATCATTGACATCTTAAATTTTGAACACATGATTTTAGCAAATAGGTCACAAAGTTCGGTGTAGATGCAGCAAAGATAATATCATCGACATATATTTGTACCAGAAGTAGTTCCTTGTCGTCTCTGCGTATGAACAAAGTGGGATCCACTGAACCTTTGGAGAAGTCTTGGGATATCAGGAACGAAGACAACATGTCATACCACGCGCGTGGAGCTTGTTTCAACCCATAAAGAGCTTTCTTAAGCTTGTACACGTGATTTGGTTTATCTTTATCCACAAACCCATCCGGCTGGCTAACATAAACTTCTTCCCGCAGATTACCATTCAGAAACGCTGTCTTCACATCCATTTGGTAGACGACCATGTTCATATGAGCAGAAAACGCGAGAAAAATCCTTATAGCCTCTAATCTTGCAACCGAAGCAAAAGACTCTTCAATATTGATTCCCTCCTCTTGATGGTAACCACGAGCCACTAATCGAGCTTTGTTCTTTAGCATACCTCCTAGTTTGTCTAGTTTCACTTTGTATATCCACTTCAAAGTAATAACCATAACTTTATCCGGTCGAGGTACGAGATCCCATACTTCAAGACGTTCAAACTCATTGAGTTCTTCTTGCATTTCTTCGATCCAGCAAGCTTGAGTCCAAGCATCTTTATACGTCTTGGGTTCAACAGTAGTGAGGAAAGCATCGTAATAACAAAAAAAGCTTGCTTATGTAATTGCAACCTTGTGGAAACTGGTCTAGCGAGTTCACCGATTATATTTTCAAGTGGATGGTCCTTTGTCCATTTGCTATTGTGTTCAGAAATTTGGTGATCAGGTTGCACAATTATATGAATAGAATCCGATGATGAAGATTTATCAGAAGGAACTTCTGGAATTGGAATACTAAAGTACGGATCATTACCCATATGTGCAACTTCAATATCATGATTGTCTTCTTCAACATCATTAGGAATGACGAGAGGTTGGGTATCGGGTGTTGTTTGAGAGTTACTTGGTGATGGTGCATCTTGGTCAACTATAGTTGAGGAAGGTGAACCGGTTGATACAGCGGGTACTGGAGCTGCTACTTCATCAATTGGAGCAACGACTTCAGGGGCTGGGTGATCAATACTAGGTGGGGGATTGAGTAATTCATCGAACAACGGTTGAAACAACATATCCCAGTCAGTTCTCAAAGGTGGTACAAACAGTGTTGAATGAGGAGGGTTTGGCACGAGTCCTGAACTGATTGTTGCAGGAGTCATTTCATGAAGTGCTGGTCCTGAACTACTGTGTTCAGAAGCCATCGCAGTCAGCTCATCAAAATCTACATGAAATGTCTCAATGATTCGTCTAGTATGTCGGTTGTAAATTCGAAATGCTTTCTTCGTGGGTGCATAACCAATGAAAATACCAATATCAGCCTTTGGTTGTAACTTGCCCAAATTCTCACTATCATTCGTTGGATAGCAGAGTGCACCAAATACATAGAAGAAAGATAAGTCGGGAAGTTTGTCATGTAAAAGCTCATATGATGTTTTACCGTGACAAAGGCGTATGATGGAACGATTTTGGGTGTAACATGCGGTAGCCACTGCTTTAGCCCATAGAAATAACGAAGCTTTTGCATAAATTAACATTGTGCGAGCAGCTTCAATTAGCGTACGATTCCGTCTTTCAACGACACCATTTTTCTGTGGATAGTGAGCTACAGATGTTTCGTGAGAGATACCAACCTTCTCATAATATTCACGCAACGTTTGATTAACAAATT